>JAYMFW010211016.1:0-13801 GCA_036785005.1 Tubulanus punctatus
AAATTGACCAGGAGAGTGTTGACCTACTTTCGTGACCTTTTGACCTACTTATTTATTTATGGTCCAATCATGATCAATTTTCATATATAGGATCCGTATGTAGTCAAAAACTGACCGGTATAGTGTTGACCTTCTTTCGTGACCTCTTGACCTACTTACTTATTTACTGTCCAATCATGATCAAACGTCATATATAGGATCCTTATGTGGTCAGAAATTGACCAACATAGTGTTGACCTACTTTCGTGACCTATTGACTTACTTATTCATTTATGGTCCAATCATGATCAAACTTCATATATAGAATCCGTATGTGGTCAGAAATTGACCAGGATAGTGTTGACCTACTTTCGTGACCTTTTGACCTACTTATTAAATTATGGTCCAATCTTGATCAAACTTCATACATATGATCCTTATGTGGTCAGAAATTGACCAGTATAGTGTTGACCTACTTTCGTGACCTATTGACCTACTTTTTTACTTATGGTTCAATCATGATCAAACTTCATATATAGGATCCGTATGTAGTCGAAAACTGACCGGTATAGTGTTGACCTACTTTCGTGACCTCTTGACCTACTTTTTTATTTATGGTCCAATCATGATCAAACTTCATATATAGAATCCTTATGTGGTCAGTATATGGCCGTTAATAGTATTGACCTATTTTCGTGACGTTTTGACCTACTTTTCTAATTATGGCCCAATCATGATCAAATATCTAATCAATAAGCAAATAAGCAACTATAGCAGATGTGCAGAAAACTCTTTATCGCTGCTTTGCAGCTATATTTATTATTATTATTATTATTCCACACAAAAATCTTACAAAAGTGAATCTTCTCCTTCAATTATTAACCGTTCGCCACGAAATTTTCGCAATACATTCGATTAATTATATGTCACAAACTGTAATAAAAAGGTTTTTGAAAAAGGTCCCGGTTCGTTTTCTAGAGAGCGTTGAAATTCTAAGAATAGCTCATTTTCATAACGATAGATGGAGCTGTCGTGCTTTTAATGTCGGAAAAAGTTAGATTCAAATGTGGAAATTGAGATTTTACCAATTTGTCAAATACTACTGACCGGTCTTTGATCAAACTTCATACATAGGATCCTTATGTGGTCAGAAATTGACCAGTATAGTGTTGACCTACTTTCGTGACCTATTGACCTTCTTACTTATTTATGGACCAATCATGATCAAACTTCATACATATAAACCGTATGTGGTCAGAGATTGACCAGTATAGCGTTGACCTACTTTCGTGACCTATTGACCTACTTATTTATGTTTGGTCCAATCACGATCAAACTTCAGGTATAGGATCCCTATGTAGTCAGGAATTGACCAGTATAGTGATGGCCTACTTCTGTGACCTATTGACCTACTTATTTATTTATGGACCAATCATGATCAAACTTCATATATAAGATCCGTATGTGGTCAGTAAATGACTGGCACAATGTTGACTGGCTTTCATGACCTATTGACCTACTTACTTATTTATTGTCCACTCATGATCAAACTTCATATATAGGATCCGTATGTGGTCAGAATTTGACCAGTATAGTGTTGACCTACTTTCGTAGCCTATTGACCTACTTATCTATTTATGGCCCAATCATGATCAAAGTTCATATATAACATCCGTATGTGGTCAGTAAATGACCGGTATAGTGTTGACCTACTTACGTGACCTATTGACCTACTCCCTTATTTATGGACCAATTTTAATTAAACTTCATATATTGGTTCCTTCTGTGATCAGTAATTGGTTAACTTCGTGACCTATTGACAAATCTTCTGATTTATGTACCAATTTTGATCAAACTTCATATATTGGTTTCTTGTGTGGTCAGTAACATGCCGACCTACTTCCTGACCTATTGACCAACTTCCTTATATATGGACCAATAATTGATAACAAATTAATTATATTAATATCAGATGTGCAGAAAACTCTTTATCGCTGCTTTGCAGCTATATAATATTTAAAGATTGGCATTAAACCTGGTGTCAGAATACAGGGAATACAAGTGCGCTCATACGTGTGTATAACTTAACAATAATACAATAGTGAATAGATTCAGCCTTGCGTATTCAGAATACCAGGTTTGTCTCTACTATCACACCGAAACCCGTAGGACAGATGTAAGTCATCGGATGATCGTATTGTAGGCCTGGGATCGAAAATGGGTAGGAGTGCGTTATTTAGAATTTCAATTTTCATTACTTTTATATGACCAAATGGTTACCAGTATGGCTACCCGGATTATAATTTTGACCCGTTACCTTTACATGCGGCGGAAACTCGTCACTGCTGCTTTGCAGCCATATTTGTTGTTACTCATGTGTAGGAGGTTGGTGTGGAAGAATAATGCATCTCCTGATCATAAAAAGCAACAAATTAATGGAACGGGACTGCACATGTATATGTAAGCCAAAAGATGGCAAATCTTTGAATAATAACAGAAAATACGAGTGCCTATCCAACATTATTGAATTTCCTGAAGAGGACCTTGTCTTGATAGATTTAACCATCGCACGCAAGGGTATGCATCCAACAATTGTGTGGTAATGTATGCGGTAAATTTTGTTTAATTCATGAGAAAATTGGACTTTAACATTTCCCGTGAATTAACTATAGAATAATAAGCTGAAACAAAATTTGAATAAAAGATAGTGAACTGTAGAGGAAAATCTTTTCATATTTCGAGCTGTTGTTTAAAAATTAAGTGAATCGTAATGCGTTCAATTGAATACACTCAATGATGCTTTCCTTTGCACTGATCATTTCGACAGAAAGCAAAACCAGTTGAATATTCATGATAAATAAACACATATATAGATACAGTCTATATGCTTAAACTGGATCAATTGGCATCAATGATATTTGTCCAGCTGACCAATTAATGAACTTGAGTGTACATGTGAAAAATATAGATTACCTGGATTCATTTCGACATTCACCAGTTTCAATACTTTTTGAAGCTGTTCAACACGTTCCATATCTGCCCTTGTCTGGTCATCAACCATAATGTGTTCAATACGACCGCACTTATGTGAACCATCTAAAATCTGTTCGAAAACATATTCACAATAAACCAATCCAAATTCTCAAGAAAAGTGGAATTTTGCAATCTAGGATATTTTGAGTGAAGCCAATCGTGTAGGCTAAACACTGTATATAATTGCGTTGTCTAAGAAGGGGTGGTGACACCTTAGCTGCCTTGACGCCTTATTGGGGAGATTGCAGGTCCAAGACCTCTGTGGAGGGCATAGTAGGTAAACCAGGTTTCCTGATCCTATCCAGGGTCTATCGTAAGGGTTGGCTGTGTGAACAAGTTATCAGGTAGTTTAAGTTAGGTGATGTCACTCATTGTGAGGTCTTAATTCTACATGTTAGGGCTCGGTGACACACTAACGATATAAAGATATCAACATTGACACTTATTAGAAATAGGTTAAACTTGCTTCCCTTTTCTTTGTTATATTTCACTAACAGTGCGAAACAAGTACCTGGCAACTCATTTAACTAACCTGCAGACATCCATTTTCTTGATTACAATGATCAAACGCAATAAATGCAGTCAGCAAATCAGGAAATAAACAACCATTTTTGTACCAGTAGCTGAAGCAAAAGTCAAAGAAAATTAACCTTAATATTTGAACTTCAGTTATTTTCGCACATGAAGAGAGGGAATCTAGAATTTAGAATTGACAACTGTTGCCAAGAGTCATGAAGGACCATCATACAGTTTCTAGCTTGGAAGATTTCACTGCGGTGTTTTTCTCCACAAAAACGGGCAATTCCATGTAGAAAATATTCTCAAAAGTATTTAACTGAATTTGATGAAAACTTCCTTTATCAAACTTGTGGTTATCATGGCTTAACAAAAAAAACAAAAACTTTCTAAAAACCATACCTTGTTTTCGAGATATGAGCCACGAAAGAATGATTGTTTAACGGTAACGTACGTGACTTGACCAATAATGTGCTAACTTCAAAATCAAACAGCAGCTACAAAAACCACGACAAGCATTGGGTTTTGTTGTTCTCTGACAACAATAAACATTAGTTTTGCCAAATGGAATGTTTTGTATTCATCGTAACTGTTATTCTATGTGATGGAAGCATGTATTCTAAATGAAAAATGTCTTAATTTGAGTAGAAATGAAACCTATTTCTTTTTTGAATTGCAAACAGGATGGTTGTATAAAATGTATAACGTTTTCCATTTACTGTCAATAAGGAAAATGTGTACTCTGAACGAAAAACAGTGACATTATACGATTTCCTAGAAATATATACAATTAATACGAACATTACCAAACCTTACATATGGTAACGTACGTGAATGTAAAACACTGGAAACCACACCAAACTACAGTAACGTACGTGACGTGATTCGAACAAAAGGCATATTGACGAAATTATAAGCCAAGTCTTTTGCCAACGTCTTGCCAGGCTTTTAGATCGACCTGCACATGTCGTTTGGTTACATTTTTCGGCGGGTCAATTATGGCAATGATGTTCTTTATGTTGTACCACAACTCGTCCGGTGTTTTTGGCTCACGGAAGCGGTTTTTCCCAACAGGTTCCAGTGCACGTACTTCGATTAGTTAACAATCCGAGAAATAATTTACCACCAAAGTAACTATTTTTAAATGAATGGAAGAAAACATATGGCGCTATCAATATACCGACGTCTCCGTGCGACAGCCAGTTTTTCAAGCATCTTAAAACTTTGAGTGGCTATAACCTGGCAACCAGTGGTCCGATTTTCAAAATTTTGGTATCTATAAATTTCATACTATCTTGGCTATATATTGGTTTAATGGCAGAACTCAGCCTACTTATAGATTTTCCACAAATTTGTGTAAAAGTGGAGGGACATAGAAAATCAGGATTGCCCATTTTCGTGGAGAATCACCCGAAGATGTAGTAGGTGAATTTCGATGTATTGATACTTACCCATAGTCCTGATGCCAGACAAATTCTTTCATTATCATTCTGGTATGGTTATGATATGCCTCACCTCCTAATAGCTGGAATAATGATGGATATATCATGCAATGTGGGGCGAGTCAAATTTGGAACACTATGTCAATTATGTCAGGTATTCCAATTTAAACAGTCAACTTGGTATACCTAACAAATTGACAATTTAAGACAAACGATGACACTTAAGTAGGCTTACCATCTCAGCAGTTCCAACTACCTTTTCAGATCGACCAACCATACCAGGAATATCAATACCAGGATGATTCCATACACACAATTTACTTTGGCGTCCATCACCATCACCGAGCTGTAAAATGCCAACAGATGCATGCACAGAGCAAACAAAATATACCGAATCTAGAAACAGTTATACACAGGGCTTCGAAGATAATTCAACATTGAATGGGTTTTTTTTCAAAATTGATATAAATGGATGCTGCATTATTTCATAAGTCCAACATTCAGTAATAAATTATCAGGTACCCAGACCGATATTCACTATGAGATAATATGAAAATAGTTTCACAAAAATGTTTGTGTTGCCCATAGGAATCATAAACACATGATCTTACTTTGTAACATTTAAAAATGACTTACAGTAAATGCGTGCTTTCGAATTCCATCATCTTTGTTTAGGGCTACCTCCAATTTTTTAAGTTCTTCTGCATCCAGAAGGTTCCTAAAATGAACATATTCATTCTTGTAGATCATGCTGCGTTGTTAATAAGTTAACTCTGATCACTAAGTTAATCTTAGATAGACTGAGTACACTGAACTCCTACCATAAATAAAAACACAGAATAGACTCTTGATCTATTAGAAACAAGATAAACTACAAGGACAACTTAAGATGCTGATTAAATTTCTATGCTATATGTTTGATTGAAAAAAATCAAGATTATGTTGATGCATTTTCTGTAACATGAAAATTATTTCATTTGAGTACATTGTACTTCGATTTATTTTTTTTTATCAGACCCTACCTGATTATGATATATCCATGTTGATCATAGTCTTTCTTCATTGCATCAGTGATAGTAAAACCATCTTTTTTGAACGAATATTCTCCTAAATTAAAAGGCATTTTTACAATAAGTAACTCCAAAAATTTTGATTCAACTTCCTAAGAAATTCATTCGCTTAATACTTTGTGGTAAAGCAACCCTTAGATAATATAGAAAGATGTGCTTTGAAATTTCCGATTTGCGATTCACTTAATTACACGATCAATTGACGGTGAAGGTATTAAAAGGTCGTTCTTATCATTTCATCACATATATTCTAGTTTCACCTATAAATATCTAAAAAAAACATATATCAACTGGTTAATATTTCAATGAGGAGATAAAGAATCGAAAGCATAAACATGTCTCTCAAAATGTATCAATCCAAGTCCAAGTTAGATTTGTCTTTGCATTGTCAATTCGCTGTGTAAAGAAAAGGTCAAGTTGACAGGCCCATAGCCAGGGAGGTTTCCGGTAACCACCCCTAAATTTCGAGTGCCCTATTTTTGGGGAGGCATTTGTTTTGTCAAATAAAAAAAACTACAGGAGATCCTTGATTTGGTCAGCTGTAAATAAAAAGACCCTTTTCTGGGAATCGATGGGGTTTAGTTATCTGAATGGATTTTCAAAAATACAGTTGGAAGTACCCTTTTTGGTGGAGGTGCCCTTTTTCTTAAATAACCAAATAACCCTCCCCTTCAAAAATCCTGGCTACGGGCCTGAGCTGAATGTGTCTAGAGATGAGACAAAGCTAGTTTTACAGCAATCTAATTATTAGAAATAAATATCTGATTTACCTTCCATTTTTGCAATATCAGTGGCTGTTTCAAACTTTCTTGAAAACTGTAAAATGTGATAATTTTGAATACCATTAACAAATGGTTATTGCGCGAGTGAGAAACATCGTCGGTCGGAGTTTCACATTCTATTTAGCTTTTATCAATACACATGGGAGCAAACGCATGCAAATATGTTGTATTTAGTACAATAGAACTTATAGACACGAGTGTCGCATTCTAGACAATTCTCTATTTCATAACCTTAATGAAGATACTGGAAGGGGAATAGCAGTATATATCAAATCAAGTATAAATTGTGTTCAGATCACTCCAAAGACAGAATCTACGGAATTAATGTGGTTAGAGATCATACAGGAAGGCAATAATATAGCCATCATTGGATGTGTTTACGGAAGTCCACATTCAAGCCGTCAAAACAGTGAACAAATTGATGAAATTCCATTGGTGCGACGTCCCAGCGGAGGTCTGGGGGCCTTCCCCGTGTTTCCAAATCAGAAGCACGGAGAAGCGTTTTCAGGGATTTTCAGCAGATAAATACCACAAAGAGATGTGAATATTTCAATCGAGACGGAAAACAGTCCAAAGAGGGTCTGAAATTTTGAAAATCAGTTGTTCTTTAAAGTGACATTTCCTGACAATTTTGTGCTCGAAGGCACAGAGAAAAATAAATACTGGTGTATCCATCATACGAATCACATTATTTTATTTGCACCAAGATTTTTACAATTAAATAATGACATCCACATAATAGATATTTTGATTTTTCAAATATACCATTTAGGAAATTCTCTAGAATTACCTGGCACGACATATAATAGTTACTACTACTTGTTACATACATGTACTTAATATTTTTCTGGTTTCAAATTCAACAAGTTATAAGGTAATACTGATGATAAAAATAATGTTTGATACAGGTTAAATGCAGAGTTTGTTTGATTTCCATATTTTTTAATACTGATACAGTTTCTACATTGAGGAGACTGTAGACCTGAACTAGAAATGTTTCATCACATTAAGATTTTTAGCAGATAAAAAAGCCACTTTTCGCCTTTTTCTCTCCTTAGACGGCATTTTAGTAGGTTTTTGATCACAAATTTTCATTCACGTTCGTGCTAACCAACGGTCGCCATTTCGTGCTATTTACCAACAAATAACGTTTGATTTCGATGTTGCTATTTACCAATAGACATCGGTCGGCTGACCTCGGTCAAGATCTTGAGTACTCGGACCCATATTAAGCATTGAAGTATGATGATATATGAGAAAAAAAATTATTTTTCATTGCCATTGTTTGTAGAATGTGACTCAAAATGTTTGTGTGGCTTTTTCAAAAGGGCGCTTAACTTAGAAGGGCGTGCCCCTGTGAATCATTGTTAGAAATATGTAATGAAAAACCAAGAAAAATTCTAATCCTCGGAGACTTTAACTATCCAACTATTGATTGGAATAGTGGTTACTGTACATCAGGCGTGAAAGATTTCTGAATATATGTTTAGAACTATATCTAGTTCAGCATGTAGATCGGCCAACGAGGTTTTAGACAAGGACAAGAAGCAAACATCCTTGATTTGGTAATGATGATGAATAAACATGAAAATGAAGAAATCCATTATAAAGCGCAATTGGTTAAAGTGATCACCTATTGCTGGATTTCTTGTGGTCAGTAATGAATTGACTAATGCTCAGCCAAATAAACCAGTGTACCATAGAGGGCACTACGAAAAACTTTTCCATGCGTTAACTGAAGACTGGAGAGAAAAAATGGACAGCCAGTCGGTAAACGAAGCCTGGAGCTATCTGAAAGATGAAATTTTAGACGGAGTTAATAAATGTGTTTTAGTTGCCAAATCAGTAAGAAATAGACGTAAAATACCATGGATGAAGCGCAGGTTCTTACGAAAGTAAAAGCAAAGAACGCATCTTGGCGGAAATTTATGAGTAGATGATTATAGAGAGTATGTTCAACATCGAAATGAAAGTAAACGAATAATTAGAAAACTAGTTCAGACATATTAGAAGAGTAGAATAGTAAGGCTTTCTGGCAGTACGCAAGGCATAAAAAACAAAGATCAAAACAGGATTACCTGAACTCCGAGACCCAACTACGAACGAATCACAGTCGGATGCTGATAGAGCCGAGATCCTTAATAACTTATTTGCAAGTGTGTTTACAAATGAAGATCTGAACAATGTACCAAACTTAGAAAATAGAACCTATGCCAGAGAACTAAATGCTGTTATGACAACTCCCGAAGAAGTCAGAAGACTACTGCAGAATCTTAACCCAAATAAGTCTCCTGGTCCTGATACTTTACATCCTAAGTTGCTGAATGAACTGGCCGAAGTAATTGATGAACTTTTTTGTCAAATCTTCAACAAATCGCTGTGCACTGAGGAGTTACCAGATGAATAGAGGATGGCGCACATAACAGCAATTTATTTACAAGAGCAAAGGTAATGAGCATGATCCAGCCAACTATAGATCCATCAGCCTAATATCTGTAGCATGTAAATAGATTGTGAGAAGTAGGCGTTGGATCACATGAGAATGTGAATCTTATCTCAAAACACCAACATGGGTTTCTAGAAGACAGATCATGCACAACACAGTTACTAGAATCTATAGCAATATGGACAGAAATACTAGACACACGAGAAGGAGTTGATGATACACTGACTTCATTAAAGCGTTTGATTATTGAATAAATTGGAAAGTTATGGAATCAGAGGGAACTGTCTTAACTGGATCAGGAGCTTCCTAATCAACCGGCACCAAAGGGTCAAACTAAATCAAGGGATCTCATCCACCAAATCGGTGGTGAGTGAATTGTGATGTGTTAGGTCCTGTGCTGTTCATGATGTATATCAACGATCAACCAAATAAATTTACCTGTGTCGTTAAAATGTTTGCCGATGACACAAAACTATTACTGGCCATCACTTCAAACAACAACTGTCTCCAACTTCAAGACAATATCGTGAAACTGTAAGAGTGGTGTGCAAGTTGGCAATTGTCACTCCATCCTGGAAAGTGTCACCTGAATAGAAAAATAGAAACAGTGAACATACTTACTACATGACCAAACAAGATGGAACACCACAACCGCTAGAAAATGTAAGACCTTGGTATCATCATTACTTCACCAGGCAGACAAACAGTATATTGTCAAAATGCAAATAGAATGCTGGGTCTCATCTGTAAGACATACAGAACTCTGAACAATACCGACCTATACAAGGGATTAGTAAGACCCATACTACAGTGCGTCTCAGAAAAAAACGCAATCCTCCTAATAAGTTCAAATATATGAAATTGGTATTATGTATAAATTAAGTATTATGGTCATCTTATGCCCCTATTATTTCTTCTTTTTATTGATACGACATTTATGTGTCGTAGCCATGCATGGCCGAATAAATCAATGATTTCTTTAACATGGCCAAATTAAGGTAGTGACCTCTGGTAAAAATGCCATCTTAGGTAAAGTCTTGTGATCCGGTTAAAGGTTGAGTGTGAAAGTCCAATACCATTCCGCCGGGCACTCAAGTTCCTGGGATATTGTTTGAGACGAACTCTGAAAGCTTCAATATTTTCTGCTGATCTTCCTGTTCTCCTGCCAGAATTGCCCTTTTTACGATTGAGGCTGGTTCCTGTCGCCTGGTATTTTATGACATTACGTCAAATTTGGATCACAGTCAGGAAACCTTTCACGGAATGCATTCTGTACTGCAACAGAACTTTGTGTCTGTGTGCTCTGTCGTCAGTTGAACCATCTTGAATACCGTAGTGTGATATGAATTATGACCCACCTTAATTTGGTCATGTTAAAGAAACCATTGATTTATTCAGCCATGCATGGCTCAGCCACATAAATCTCATATCAATGAAGAGGAGACAATTAGGGCTTTTAGATGACCATAATACTTAATTTTTACATTAAGTAATGTCTGGCAGCCGAATTGATATCGAATGTTGAGAAGCTAGAAGGAGTTCAGAGACGTGCTACCAAATTGGTCAGATCACTGAAGAACCTATCGTATGATAAACGAATCATCTCTCTGAAATCACCTACTCTTGTGTGCAGGCGCAATAGAGGAGACATGATTCATGTCTATCGCCAGCTAAACGGCTACGTAGATGTTGAATCACATTAATGGTGATTCAACATCCACGTAGCCGTTATGTTGGATGAACGCGAGGGCACAGTATGAAGCTCAGAAAACAGCAATGCTCCACCGTAAGAATTCCTTATCGAGTTGTAAACCAATGGAACAACTTGTCTGATGATGTTGTCACTGCCCCTCACTTAACACTTTTAAAAATAGACATGATAAGGCGTGGGCAACCAGAAAATATCACCTCTGATTTCAAGCGATTATCAGCCTACTGATTGAAATCGAATGCGTGGTGAAAGTGGAACTTTGATTTACGCGTGTGTGAGAATTGAAATTTAATGCGTGTGTGAAAATTGAACTTTTATGCGTGTGTGTGAGACTTAACCTAAATCGGCATAAATAATGGTACTGTGGCAATCGAGGATTCCACCAGTTACCGCTAGGATCGCTAGTATGAAGTGGGTTATGGATTTCTCAGTTTTAGTTAAATAAAATTCTCATTTCCTTTACTATAGATTTAATTTTCCATAATCAATAGACGGAAATTTCAATAAGTTTATCGATGTGATGATACTTTGAAAACCACGACAATAATACCTGCGGTGACTCCCATTAAATTGTGGTCGAAGTCAATTGAAAATGAACTCAAGTCGAGGAACTATAACCGAATTCTGAGTGTCACCATTTATTGGGATAGCCGGTGCGCCGGGGTTAGTGATAATTCCAATAACCGATCCGCGATACCGATCTACTATAGTACGCATGCGCAAAATAGTATATAGCCTAAGGGTTAGGTTTAGAATGGGATTATAAGCTTTAGGGTTAGGGTTAGAGTGGGTTTAGGGGCTTACAAGCCTTACGGTTAGGGTAAGGGTGGGGTTTGAAGCCCTAGGGTTAGGGTTGGGTTTTCTATAAATACGTTAAAAATCCAGGCATTGGTATCGCCACCTCGCTAGCGTAGTGGTTAGAGCGCTGGACTACCTGGCTATAGGTCAGCGGTTCGAATCCCAAATTATGTCCCTGGGAATTCTTATCACTAATACTTGACTTCACTCTAACTTTGACACCGAAAAGCAATCGTGCGCATGCGAAACGTAGACTTCGCGGATCGGTTATTGGAATTAACACTAACCGTGCGCCGGTTCCCCATTGTGAATACATGGATCTAAAGCGTACGTACACGCTTGATTCAAATTATGAAAACAATAATCAGGAAAATTTGTATCAAACCATTATGCTGTCTGTAAATCTCCGCATGTGCGGTTTGTAATGAGAAACTTGAGCGGAGAAAGGCTAAAAACCTGCTGTACTAAATTACATTACATACATTGCAAAAACCAGTTTTTAAAGTGAATTTAAAGTATATGCGTCTTTGAAAATGTACGGAATTATAGGTAACGACTATTATTAGATGAAAATTTTAGTTTTTGATCGTGTTCTCTTCTCTCTCTGTGAAACGGAAATAGTTCTCTCAGTCTGTGGACATGCACCTTCCTACGAGTCAGCTTTTCTAGAAGACGGCATTTTTTACTGCCTCTATATCAAAAATAGGTATTCCTTCTTAGACATCTCCCATTGTGGCAAGGAGAACCACCCCAAAAGAAGGATGCAAATTAGTTTCGTTTTTCTAGCCTTCAATCACAGTAAATAGTTACAGCAACATTTCATCTCGGCTACTTACCTGTCTTATAACGAGATGTAGTGACAATCAGTTGACATAAAGTATGAATGGCTCTAAATCGATGATTTTGAACGGTGTATTATCGATCAATAATAGATCACGCGCGGTGACGTTATAGTACTCACTTGTCAGAGCTCTCTTGGAGTCGTTGTTGCGCGACGACTTTTATTAACGTTCATGTTGATATGTTTTAGGATCTGGTACAGTTCGGAAGGAGTATGAGCTTTTGAAGACCCAAGATTCACAACATTAAGGTAAGGCTACACAGAAAAACATTGTTCTACAAGGAAAAATTAATCCATGTCCACAAAATAATGTCGTAATAGCAATACTTTACACTTTTAATTAAATTCGTTAGCCAACTTGGCCGACTTATTGTAAATCTGATTTGTAGATGGAATCTCTATTTTTACTGGAAATTGTATTCATATTTTGCCCTAGGGTTCACATATTTGTTGTGTATCTATAACTACCCTACATACATCCAACTTTCAAAATTCGGGTCTTGAATGAGCATCGCCCTTTGAATTAAATTGAACTCCCAATTTCACGGAGTTTGCATTAAAAAGGGTGACAAGACTGTATATCGATGTGGCTACATGTACTTTAGTTTCCTTTCTTATGTTTCCGAGTAATTTCAAAACAATTATTGGTAGATGGTGAAAAAATGTTTTTCCAGTGTGGTCTGAGGAACTTCCCGAGTTCAAACAGAAAAGAAAACAACAAGGAGTACATCACCTAGAACTACGAATTCACCAGAATTTCCGGATTATTTACCATCGTTGCAAAACACTGCATGTTCTGGATAATCTGTTTCTATTGACTCTTATTTACCAAAATACAATATGAAGAAACTGGAGAAAACAAGAGACGCAAAACAGCAGCCTAGAGATAATGGTCTCTTTTTCTTGGTTTCTAAATTATTTGTATCCTCTCTCCCTATTTATCCATCCAGCTCCAAATGTTTCCTTATTTTTAAAAAGGTGTTTGGAAAAGGCCCCAAACCCACAAATTTTCTGGCGACGCCTATGAGGATGTTGATTATTTCAATCTTATCTTCTGGTTCCCCGTCACTGTACCCATAGTATTCCTTTGCCAGACCACCCTAACATTTTTTCAGGGCCTGAGAGGGGCACCAACAGGGCTTCTGCAGGGCATCAATCTAAATAGTAGAAGGGCGCCCTGCTC
>JAYMFW010211238.1:0-13796 GCA_036785005.1 Tubulanus punctatus
TCAAGGTCCTTCCGACGTTTCTCGACGAATTCCTTGCTCATGTTATTGAAAGCTTTTTTCCCTGGAAAATGCAGCCCGGCGAGATCTTCAAACTGAAAAAAATCACGCATACAAGATGTACTTATTTTGAAAT
Source organism: Tubulanus punctatus (assembly GCA_036785005.1). Lineage (NCBI taxonomy): Eukaryota > Metazoa > Nemertea > Palaeonemertea > Tubulaniformes > Tubulanidae > Tubulanus > Tubulanus punctatus. The sequence continues at coordinate 134 of JAYMFW010211238.1, forward strand.
GCTGAATTTGACTGATTGATTTTGTTTGTTTACATCTCTGTCAGTAGTCAGCACAAGATCCAGGAACTCGAAAGAAATTTGGGGCACTGGCCAGACATAAGGGGCGCAAGACGAAATTTCTATAAAAATACTCATAAAGTTTTTTTAGTAGTGACCTACCGGTAAGTAGATCGTTACTGATAAAGGGCTGATTTCAATTCAAAATTAATATTAATATGGATGCCTATCAAAGGCATAGGCATTTGCTTGAATAGCCAGGGGTCAGCTTTTCAAAAGAGAATGAGACTCTATCTTAAATGGTTGGAAATGCGAAGCTGCTATATGTAAATTTTGCTCATTTTCTAAAATACATGTGATTGGAAAACTGCCCAAGCAATTATTGGGTAAGGACTATCTTTTTAATAACTTTTAAGCCAAACTAACCTGATTTTTAATGGTTATATGTAGGTCATGGAAATCACTATAACGTCTATATACTGGCCATTCCTCTTCGGTGCCGTCATAGTTTATTTTAATCACATTCACAGCGTATAAAGCGTATTCCTTCTTCTGACTAGATTCATCTTGTGCGATACCTAGTATAGAATTGAGAACAAATATTTCAACACGATTATCACAAACATATATATATGTGACATTTGAACATTCTATAAAGAAGGTTTTAGGCAGGATCATTTATTTCTAAATGAAACAATTCTGGCAAAGATCGGGCTGTGAGAAAATGCTGCGCAGTACATGATATTGTGTTATAGGGCGCAAGATATAAAAAGATTTGATTTGATTTAAAATGAATAACAAGAAGGCCTTATAAAAGGCGGCGTTAACGATTATAATTGATATACAAATGGGGGGGGGGAATTGTCCTGTTCCCAGTTGGCAGGTGTAACAAACCTTACCCGATTGCGTTATTTTAGCCTTCAGTGTAAACGTTAGAGGTGTTGACGATGAGGACAATGTTGTATTTATGTTATTCTTCTGTATCTCGTTCGATGATATGCTCTCTTTAGACGAACTCAAATCTTCCACCGACTGAAATATATAAGTAAGCAGCGGTTTGTTCAGTAGATACAATAATGTATCCAAATAAACTACTGCAAGGGGAGCATAGAGACAAGAAAAACCCTGCTTCTTCCGGTGATTGAACCCAGGACCACTTGTACGATATATTCAGAGTTTCAGTGAAATTAACTCTTTTGAATCATGAAGCACGTCGTCCTTTCTCTTAACATACATGATATCAAGGTTTTTCTTGCCTGAGAACCTTGGTGTAGGGTTCAGGCTCATTCATTTCATTTCATGCACGATTTGATAGATTATTTTTCTTCTCAAAAATACCTCAAATTTATCAATTCGTTGATTATATAAGAATGTAGTAGAAAACAACAAACACTTACATTTCCCTCACTTGATACTGAAGGATATTCATCTGAAATAAATAGAAATAATAATCTATAATCAGTTTGAAGCTATAAACATTTTTCTCAAACCCATCTTTTCCCCAAATTTCATCTCTAAAATGTTCTTATTTCTCGTCTAGGGGTGTCTAATGGAACTAAAAAGACTTTTTCTGCAGTTTTTGATCCCAAAAAAAATACTTTTTCGTCAGATTATTTTACAATTGTATCAATCTCCATCCCAATGAATATAATTACAATTAACAACAGACCATTAAAATTAGAACGGAACACAGTAATTGTTGATTTTCTGATTTGGAGATGACTTGTCCTAATACAAAGTACAAGGGACATCAAAATCTTTTCCCTATCACTTACGTACCTATCTCATCATCGGAATGTGTGGTCTCTTCCAAAAGATCCAACTCTGCCAGAAGCTCGATGTATTTCTGACTCTTTTTGAACGCAAGGAACAAATGGTCTTCTTGAAGTTTGTCATACACCTGCAAAATGGAATAGGAGCTTTCAGTGATTAGAGCGTAAATCCCACAATCGAAAAATTAGAAATCATAGAATATATCCAATTTATTTTGTCACAAAATTTCGGCTAGTGACCTCACTGCCATCATCAGGTGGAATGAATTCAAGTTAGAAGAAATCGGAATAATACTAATTTGTCATTATTCTAAAGACAATCTTTGTACAAATTTGAACTCTGGCTCATAATAAGTTACTCTCAAGATATGTTTATTCTCTCATTGATAGATAATTCCCCTGATGGTTTAATGCCGCAGTTTCTGGACAACTGCCGAAACGATATCGTAAGTGTTTTCATGTTAGGTTGAGCATCCGTGTGTCACTCCCTCTTCTTCAATTTGTATATATACCGATCCCAGGAGATCAAAAGTAAGCAAAGTTTACAGTATTTGAACAAAATTTGGCAGATTTTTTCCTCAAAAAAAGTTGGCATTAATTGAGCTTTCTCAGTATAGTATGCTCCCCTTGCAGCGTTTCATTCAGCTCTACATCGTATCGACTGAACAATCCGCTGCTTACTTTGGCCGTGATTTTCGTGAGTACGGCATCCAATAATCGATAAAGCATCCAACCAATGAGAATGCATTACAGTATGCATTCATGGTCAGCATCATTTCGAAATAATGATGTGACAGACGCTTGTGAATATTCTAGCTAATCAGTGCACCAGATGGCACGAGAAATTCACCCTTATACGACGCCTACCGTCGATCGGTCGAAATCACGCTTAAGTTCCCAGTGGTCAGTATATCTTAGTGTATGGAGAAATGAAACCACTGCGAGCAGAGTGTATCAGTATGGATACAAGATGAAGAAACACTTACCCTCGCTTGCACCTCATCAAACACATCTACGTACGATTGACCATTTTTAATTCTCTCATAAGTACGTTTAACAAGCGCGTCATCGACATTGATTCTCTGAGGAGACTGAAACATACAACACGAATTTAAACCATTGAAAAACGCCATTACAGATAGATCCATTCGCAATTCCCCCAGGCAACAACCCGAGGCAACCCATTTTTAGGCTTAACTAGAGCTGGCTGGCTTTAAACATCGGCTTGTGTAAGATCAGTGAGCGCAAATTACGCGGGCAACCAAGGCAATTGCCTTAGATGGCCTTCTAAAAATTGTCTTCCTATTCGAAAACAAATATTCTGCCCTCGTACAATTAGAAAAATTTGCCTTGAGCCCATCAACCTTAAGTGCTCCTTTACTCTACAAGTGCCTCATAATAGAAAATAATATTCTCCCTGTAAGATGACAGACTTTATCAAAGCCTCATGAAGTTGATGTTATGATATACAATCATGTAAACACCAAATATTAAGCCCCAAAACGGTAAAACCAAGATGACTTGCCTCTAGTTTCTACTAGGGAAAACATACTTTAGAACACTTCAATGATGAGATGATGTACATGTGAAAACCACTCAATGAAAGAAGCATTTGGCCGGAATTTTTCATATTTTTTGAAAGGTTTGTACATTTGAAGGTTTTTAGACCAAGGTTCTAGGCTAGTATTTACCTTATCCAATAAGTACTGTTCGTAGATACTGAACGCCATGTTACGAATGCTATCAATGTCCATCTCTGTGTGAATGTTATTCAGTCGTTTTTGATGTACGTCGGACATTTGCTGTTCAACCATCGAACGAAAACCCTGCAATGAAAAATGAATTAGATTCAAATTCATATTTTCTATCTAACAGAAGGTTCAGTTTTTCTCCTTCCCGTCTCATCTACGCTCCCTTCGCTGCATTTTATTCAGCTCTACTATCGTATCGACCGAACTAACCGCTGCTTGCTTTGGCCATGATTTCCATGTACGGCATCCAATAATCAATAAAGTATCCGACAAATCAGCGAATTCGTTACAAAGGTGTTACAGTAAGCGTTTATGGACAGCACTATTTTAAGATAATCTTATAGCCAATCGGAGACAACAAACATTTTGAGATATTCATAAAGCCAATCTACGCGCCTCGAATCGCGATACATCAGCCACCCTTGCGAAACCTATCAGTCTAACGAAGAAAGTCGCGCAAAAGTTCGCAGTGGTTAGTATTTTGTAATAAAGTGGAGAAATGAAACCGATGATGCAGAGAGCTCCAAGGACTCACCCCACATCATATTCAGTCACAAAATGAAAATAATGACACAAGTTTACGGAAACCCGGATCAATTTTGTCAATACTTACATCGCAATGAAAGCAGAAGAATAGATAACCTTGAGCACCAATAGTGGTCAAAAATTCTGAAAAGAAAAAATATAAATATATAGTTTTGATATGTTGGCGAAATTGTCACCTTGTGATAGTTTATTTGGAAATACATAGGTGACTTTAACAGGGGGCAACAATTCGCGGAAATGCTAAAAAAAAAAGTGTCATCTGGCAAATTCCAGGAAATGTGAAAATAAACAACATTATTGCTGTTGGATGGTTACTAACCCCGCATGAAATAATTTCTACTTAACCCTTTCGTGACTGAGCATTAATTTCTTACCTGCCTGGAGGTATTTTCCTCCTAAAAAACATTGACAGTCTTTGACGTCTGCTGCTGCAACCATTCATACTAGCAATGGGCGCAGCCATTTTTAGTTTTGTTTTGTGATCTACAGAGGCTCGTTAGCTGCATCTTGGTCATGAATTAGCAGCACTGTACGGTGATAAAGATATCGGGTCGTTCATGGTGATCCCGGATGTCATATGGGATACGGCAGTTCCATGTTAGCTCTATCCCGTATCTCATCCCAGATACGTCACGAAAGGGTAAAGCAACGATGAAAATTCAAATTGGAATTTTCTATAGAAATTTGGTCTTGTGTGCCTTTTGACCTCGAATCGATAATACATACTCTATAAGTGGCCCAGCTTCCTAATGGGAGTTTGCATTTTAGACTTGGAAGAGAAGTTCATGCTTCACAGATTTTAGATATAAGTTCTCAGATATCGTGACTGTATTAGTGATCCAAGCAGGAGGCAGATCCAGAGGTTAAGCTAAACAGTAATACAACCTTGGAAGGGCACCAATAATTTGTGCGAGCGGAGGATAAGTCCCTGCTCACAAAAATGTTTTTTAAATGGCAGCCTGAGACGCATTCTGAGAGGCGAATTCCAGGCATTTCCATGCGACGAAGATACTTCAAAAATGGCACTCGAAATTTCTAGACCGTAGTACGTACTACTTTTACTACGGCCTGGATCCGCGCCTGTCCAGTCTAAAATCCAAACGCAGTGACTCCTATTTCAGGGTGGCCACTTTTATTTGATTTGATTTTCCCCTGACTATTCCCTGACATGTAAGTTTTTTCCCTGACTTAATCCTTCCATGGATCGGCATATTTCAACGATAAAAACCGTTTGATTATACTCGCGATTGAACTATTTCAACAAATTACCCTGACTTTTAGCTTTTTTACAAAATTCCCTGACTATTCCCTGACTTTTTTAAAGAAAATAAAATTTCCTGACTTTTCCCTGAATTCCCTGATTTCCAGGTCAGAGGCCACCCTGTATTTGCTTACTCTCCTGTTTAGGGATTCTTGACAGAGTTGCCCACTTTCTATTGCTATGTTTTTATCTCTATTTAAATGCCAATCTAAATTCGCGATGGACCTTGCCTGGAAATGTCGAAGTATTTTCAACACTTACCCATGTAACAATCTAAAGCGACGTTATTTCTCAGAACGGCATCAAACGGTAAAGAATACAACTTCTGTCCCGGTATGATCAGTTTCGTAAAATCAAGCTGAAAGATATATTTGATATTGTTATTCAACGGTACATAACAAAAGTAACTTCAGGCTACAGGATATAAAAGCCCTTTAAACCAATGAAATTCGCCCAAAAAAACTCTTGTTTTATGATAAAAGATATTAAGCCTTATTCTAACATGGCAAAAAGCAGGACGTATAAACCAGATATATCTGTATATAGGTTTGTATTATATGTTGATTGTTCAGAGGGTTAAGTTTGTTATTTGTTTTTGAGTAAACTTATAGTTGTCGTGTTGGTTTGGGTCTCATCTGGTGGAGATATCTGTTCCTGGTCTTGTCTCGAATTATATACTGTCTTACTATCGGAAAAAAGACATCGGGCTAAATTTTTGAATTTCTATTTCATAACACGCGTATCGAAATTACAGGTAGTATCTGTTCTATGTGCATGTTTATTGTATTTTGGCACCACTTCTTGCCCGTCCAAAGGACGCGTACTGCCCTACTTGAACTATACGAGTTAAAACATACCGATTCCAATGTGTCTTCGGTGCCATCCCTTAGTCTTTGTATCTTGTATTCACAGACCTCTTTCACATGATGAAGTGAACTGAGTTGAGATTTTATGAGTATATCTGAAACGAAAAACAAACTCTAACCAATACCCCATGCACATAATCAAAATCTTTCAAAAGCATCAGATATGGCTATACAATGGAGAATTATTTGTTTTTCACACCGACAGCGTGTTTAGTGAAAAGGCTGAGGCAAAAGAAGACTTAAAAAGTACTTTTTCTGCAATCTTAAATCCCCAAAAAAAAACTTTTTCGACAAACGAATGCGCCGATTGGTCGGATACTTTAACTGATTATCGAATTCCCTACTTGGAAATCATGGCCTAAGTAGGAGCGGTCGCTATGATAGTAGAGCTGAATGAAATGAAGGAGCAAAGGGAGCATAGCTGTTGGCATTATCCAATTTGCAACATGCATGTGGCTGGGCACGATAGGTTTCTCTGAATTTTCTAAATTCAAAATTGTTCAATTGTGGGATTTTTAATCTAGCTTAGTACACAATAGTGTTTAATATTGTCGTCGTATAATTAATGTCATCAACTTACCATCATCACCTCCGGTATCTTTCGACCGTTGCCTCACGATGTCGGCGTCGACTTTCTCTTTAACGGCCGTCAACTCGTCGACATTGTACGTCATTTTAATCACAGTCATAAATATTTCAGTATTGATAGCAGCATCTTTACACTGTGAAAATACACAAAATAACACATAGATTATGGCAAGATTAGTCATATTAGTAAGGGTCAATTTTTTAAAAAATAACTTCGAATAATAAATTTCTAATTTTATTAACCCTTTCAGGCCCAATTCTCCGTGCTGAAATCTTTGAAGAGCAACTTATAATTCTTATTGCGCAGAATAATCGACCAGTATGCCACGTCGATTAGCCCTGCATTGGCACTAAAATGATGAGCGGGACTTGCTAAAACGATGATTTTTGCAGGCTGTACCAAATCGACTATAGTCGGGTAATGTTGGCTAATTCGACTATAGTGGCATTTGGGACGGAAAGGATTGAAAGCCAGAGGGAATGGGAAAAATCTTTTCTTTTATTGGGACATGCCCTCAATTGTAAGCCCCATTACATCAAAGACAATCATCCACCGGGTCAAGTGGGGGAGCTGCATCGATTCTGATTTGAACATCAAACTCCAACAGTGTAGCAGCACCATTGTTTGGTGGATCAAATGTAGTAGAAAGTAGAATCCATTTTTCAATATAGAATAGACCGACGACATAAAGCCATCGTGTAGTATTAATGTCTAAAGCTCAGAGAGAATGAAACGAAATGGAATGTAAAATGAATTAGTTTGAATATGTTCAATGACATTTTTGACACTATACATATTGAGGAGGACATCCCGAGCTCTAAGCTATACCCAAAGTCCCGATACAGAATTCAACTTACAAGCCATGATATAGTTTGATTGACATAATCAGGATCGGAGACCATATCGATTGAGGGCAGGAAAACTTTCGTCACTAAAACTTCCTGAAAAATACAAAGATACATGAATTCACCGGCTATTTTGTAACACGAGAAATCAAATGTTTTCAATTAAACGTTAAGTGGTCTTTTTTACTCTGGTTGCACCGAAAATGTTTTGTCAAGAAGAAATTGTCAGATTGAGGGTTAAGCCGGGTGCACACTAGAGCTATCAGCTGAGGTAAATTTCATTCGAGGATGTGGCTCAGCCGATAGCTGAAGTGTGCGCTGATTTTGCGTGAGGTTTTGACCTTGCGAGGCGTTGAGCAATTTATTCAACATGTTTTATAATTCACCTCGTGAGGAGAAAATCTGCACAGTGTGCACGTTCTGTGAGCTATCAGCTTAGCTGAATTTTTCAACGGACCAATAAGAATACATCCACGCGGTCACATGATTACATGATTATGGTCACAGGAATACATCCACGTGGTCACATTTTAGCGAGTCACGTGATAAGGGGTGACACATGAGCTATTGGCTCAGACGATAGCTCATGTGTGTGCCGAAGCAGCTACGAGAGGTGAGATTCACTCAAGCACCCTGCATTAGGTGCTAACCACTTCAAGAAAACCGTGAAAATTAAAAGCTTATTTTCAAAAATAAATCTATCTTTATTACTGGTAGGTTTTTTTAGGCAAATACGAATGATTTCTAAATAATATGCTTCCCAAGCACCAGCTAAATTCCCCAATCTTGAAAACGAAAAGAAATTGAACAATGATGTTTTCCTTTTTTTTGCCACTTGCTACTATGATGCGACTCTATAGAACTCAAGCACTGTTCAAAAGGCCTTCTCGCCACTCAACATACTGTCTAGAATGTAATAGACACGTTGCAGTGCTAACATTGGTGCTTTTAGCCCAACGGACATTTTTGATAAAATGCAATTTTAGGGATTTTATTGTTTTAGTCTTATTATCTCTAGCCAGAGATGCAGTGAAAGGGTTAAAATCCTTGATTATTGACTATCAACCTTATAGCTGACAATATATACACTTGTTATAACTCAATCAGTGGATTACAGAGTCAAGATCATTGATACAAAGAATATACATAGTCGCATATTTATTTAATCAGCAGGAGTTCACTTAATCTGTTCTGCCAGCTGATGTCAAATATAGCTGATCCACCAGCGAAGCGTAGATAACAGTCCACTTAGTGCCAGATGAACACCTCCAGTCAATCAATACATATATGACTCATGTACTGTAGCTAAAACCAGGAGCAGATTATGACCATGTCCCCGGTAACACTGTCAGAAAGTTTTTTTGCCCTTTTCATTGTCGAAAAGTTTTTCAATAAACCAAGTGGCACATTATTTGCCCTTTTTCATAGTACAACCAGCGTGACATAATCAAAGTCCTTTTTCAATTCAATTTTGTCGTTTGTTTCTGGGTCTGTTACACAGTCAACTGTTGCTTCTAGATCCACCCTCGAAAACCCAAAAATTCACCATAACACCTCTGCATCGCGGCACAGCATTAGATTTTTAAGGCAGATTGAAGTCCATATTAAAGGTCCTAACTGTCGAATTTACCAAATTGCTGTACTTACCTTGAGAATATAGCGGAATGGTTTATTATTAAAATCATCAGGAGGCAGTAGAAGAAATAAAAGCAGTTCTGACAAGTCGGCTAGATATTCTGAAATAAAGATAATTACTTCAATACAATACACTAGAAAAGGAGGGACCCATAAGCATTTTGCAATTTGCAAACTAATTTCTACTCTCTGCCCCAGTGGTTCCATGTCTCCACTATTAAGTGGATACAATTATTTCAAAATGGGGCAGCCCATCAAGGCTTATCATAACGAATGGGTCATTTGGTCAGATACTTTAGTGATTATAGGATGTTTGATGTGGTTAGTTCAGTCGATACGACAGCAAAGCCGAATGAAACGCTGTGAAGGGAGCGTACTGATTTAAAGTTACTAGACGACTTACGTTTTTCTTTTTCACGATTGAGACAGATATGATCTCGGCACATGTTATTCTCCATGTCGGTTTCTAAATCGAAAAATATCGCTTCGAGATCTGGTAATGGTTTCACCCCTGAATGAAACAGAAATTTCAAGTCATTATCATCAAGATTCGAGTAATTATTACCATTCCCTTGACATATATCTGAAGCTTATTATTATATTATTTTCAAAATATTTCTATGATCGGGTATTCAAAATTTGTCAAGTGTCTTTGATATCTGCTTGTCATCCTTCCACGTTTATATGTATAAGATAAGGCCAGAGTTTTTTTATTTTTAGGTTTACAGACCATGGAATTTTATTTGTTGGTAGGAGGAAATATAAATATTAAAAAAACAAAATTTTCTACTAAAATTCATAAAATCCGTGCCACTCCCATTTTAAATATAAAACACTAAAGTTTCTTAAAGCCAGGAAAATAATAAATTTATCCCGCAAAATTAAAAGGTACATGTATTCGTAGTGTATTAGTGCCGATGCACGCGATCGATGGTCAACGGAATTATTTTTAAACAAGAACATTTGACTTTCCGACGTTTTATTTTGAAATCTTTACTTTTGGATGAGCGGAGGAAATAAAATAAGAGAAATTTAGAATTTTATTTTTATTTCAAAAACGCAAATCTTCCGGCGGCGGAACCGTAAACCTAATAATGAAAAATCTCTGGCCTAATAACCTTTTCCTTGTTTTTGTTCAAATGTTACGATGCTGAAATTCTCTCATTTTTCTCATTTAACCTGATGATGGTAGTGAGTTCACTGCCGAAACGTTGTGACGAATAAAGCATTAAGAAATATTCAAACTAAGTTTACATTATATGTTGAGAAAACACTATAGCCGTGTACGAAGCTAGAGTAAAAATCCCAAAAATTGAATAATTTTGAATTTAGTAAAATTCCAAAAAAAAGTTTATTAATCACAACATTTCATCCAGTGAACTCACTGCCATCAACAGGTGAAATGAATTCAAGTTTCAAGAAATTTGAATAAAACTAACATAATAAATGGAGAAAAACAAATAGAGGAAATGATGAAATAATGTAAATTGTAGAAGAGGGAGTGACACACAGATGACCAACCTAACAGGATTACACTTGAGATCAGTGAAGTATATAACGGGTCAATGTCAATAGAAGAATGAATACATCTTGGCAAGAGTTTTACTCACCTTCTTTTTTTGACTCGTTGATTTTCTCGCATGATTTTCGATAAAGTTTTAAATGCGACGCGACATCGTCGACGAGTCGTCGCGTCGTGAACGTCACCCAATCGACTTGTTTCGAGCGTTCAGCAAACGCGACGACGATTTGCTGCGTCGTCTGACGCACCTCCTTCAGGAATATGTCGTTGTCGCTGATGCGCCGGTACCAAGAGTTGATGAAATCGCGAAACGCATACTGAAGAACCTGGAAATGAAGTTTACATGTTTTTTAGTCAGTATACCCACAAATATGATACTACAATAAACTCTGCTTGCCTCGGATCTCCTGGGACCAAAATATTTTTCCGTGTTAGGCGATATTCCCAGTTAAGCAAGGTTCAATAGAATATGAAGCAGAGGGACAAGAATTTTAGTCCGAGCTAAGCGAATCCGGGCTTAATAAGAGAAGTCTACTGTACTATATTTTTGCAGACTTAAGACCGCTTCATTATAAGGGATGAGAAAACATAGACAATGCCACCATGTCACATAACACGGTCAGAAATTTGATGTGCCGTTTTGATTTTGGAAAATTTCTTCAGAAAATAAACATTTTCAATATTGTTTTGTAGATATTTGCCTTTTAAATGACCGGTGGCTTGGCGTTGTCAAAATAACATTTTTCATTCCATTTTGCTATTCATTTGCCCTTGGAAAGTTTTATCCTGAAATGCCTCCTGATTGCTTCCTCTGCACGGTATTTTTCAAGAATTACTAGATTTATTCAAGTGAAACCAGTAGAATTTGACACTGAATGACAGGGATCCGATCAAACGGACAGCATACTTACATCTTGCAAGACCTCATCAATCATGTTAGCACCGGTGAGACGTTTGTCTGATTTATAAACTGGTTTTTTGGCAGTGACTTGGTCGATTAGCTAGAAAGAAAGAACATTATAGATAATCATAATAATACAGTCACTTGTAAAGCGCAGGTATCTGCATGAAAATAAGTTCAAATGCGCTCAGGAGATAAAATGTTAATGGTAGGGTTGACGGAACAGTAACGTCTTGACAGCTGACTTAAATTGATTGAGATTATGTGATAGACAGCAAAAATGAAGTCAGAATTATAACAAAGACGTGGAGCATAGCATGCAAAGGATCTGTCACCATAAAGTGCATATCAGAACGAGGTTCGACAAGTCCCATCCTGCAGGGGGAGCGCAGAAAATGAGGACAATGACTATCAGAAAGTTTCTTTAGAATGTCGAATAAAGAAACACATACCCCTTTGAATCCGGTTCTCGGTTTAGGTGGATGCTTCTTCGCATGCCGATCTTGTTCATCGCACAAATCAGAGGCGTAACGATAAATGGAGGTTAGCATACTGTAAAAGATAAGAAAAATAATGATTCATACTGCAATAAGCCTATCAGAAGGGTTCTGTAAGATTTAATATTCTTCATGTACAAAACAATATATTACTTTGGCTCCCAATCTCGACTATAGAGAGTAGCAGTAATCTAACCACAGCCCAATCTCGACTATAGTCGAGTAGAGTGTAGTCGTTAAAAACACCCGCACAGCAGCGAATACGTGTTAGCTGGCCAGAAAATTTCAACAGCGGATGTTTCGCAATGTACCGCTACCTTGAACCAGGAAGTAAAAATTGGTTGTTTAAATTCAAGTTTTGCCCACAAACAAAAAGGGTTCAAACGGGGTCCAGATTTCCAAATTTTTTCTTCAAATAAACATGAATGTTGACCGTGTATTAGACAAACTATTTGCCGACTGGGATAAAGACTTTGAATCTGAAATTTCCAGTAGGCCCTATAAAGGTATGGCATACATGCCTTAGTTCATTCATTGTTACAAAACACTTCCGTGGTATAAAAATTCATTAACTATAACAAAATCGCCATTTTTACCCTTTTTCTTAAAAAAGGCTAAAAAAGGTTGAAAAAAGGTTTCTGAAATATAAATTATGATACTAAAATTATTTATTAGGAAGTTCCCTAAAAACCTTTCTTATACCACAAGAGTGTACAACAAGTTGTTTAGGCACTGTCTGAGGTTTAAAATAGGGTTGTTAAATACTGGATTTCACTGAAACATGCATGGTACTGCTCGGTACTATTTGCATTAGGCCTAACATGCCCGGTAGCCAAAGAGTTAAGACCACGGACATATATCTAAGTAAATAAAGTCATCCCAAAATTTATCAAGGATAATGTCGAAACATCAGACCCTGATAGAGTTCTTAAGCTTAAGCTAATTAATTCGATTCATTTGTCGATTCTTCAAGAAAATGTTGATTAAAGATCAAAGGCCTATGAATTTTGGAGGCTTTAGAAAAATGTCTCACCCAATAGCAAATATGGCGATCATAATGACGATGAAGGCGACGCCCGACAGGCCAAAAGTCGCACCACATAAACCTAATCCAAGAGTGAACCAACAAACCAAGTGCACATCGATTGACATCTGAAATTAATGAAAACATCCAACTCTATCACACCAAAATACTGTGTAGGATTCACTCAAGAGAGATTCTGTGATTAGGAACGTATAGCCTAATGATTAAGGAAATGAAGAATTATAAAGCATGAATTATCTTAAAACATAACATTGAATGAACGAATCAAATAAATCTTACAAAGACCCAGCGTTATAACCAGCTCTGGTTTGCTGAATCTTTTAAGTCAAACTAATTGTTTTCTTGTTTCCTTGCACATTAATTTCTTTTGTAATGATTTGAAACAATTAATTTTAAATAGGCACATAGCCTAGCTAATACTAGTAAAATAAGCCTC
>JAYMFW010211349.1:0-13796 GCA_036785005.1 Tubulanus punctatus
CTAGACGAATTTTTCAGGATATTTAATCGGCCGATGAAATCGGCGTAAAAATTCGCCTAGTGTGTCACAGGCTTTAGATTCGCAATGTAGACATCTTTAACACTCAATATAGATATGCATCGTATGTTTAGGTTTTAAATAGACGTGGGGAATCAGTAGTGAAATATTTTCAATTTATAAATCCTACAGTTTTGCGTGTTGCAGCTCTGTATAGTGACTATAGTGCATTGTTGTCTGCATCGTGGTTTTTAAATCTGTTATATACATAATTAACTAAACAAAACACTTGAGATCCGACGGACTTGTATACATGTTTTACTGGCTATATATGCTCAGTATTATAGAATAATTTTAATACTGGCGCTCGGTTTGAAACACGATTATGATATATCAAGAGCCTCTGCAGACACATTACTTTTACAGAACCGATTGAAAATTCGAAAACTATCTATAGGCTACGTTTGAGCCGTCAATCTGAACTCTATTCTGTATTTCGTTATTCTAAGATTTAGTTTTCAAGTAATATCAAAATCTTATTACGATTTGGCAGTTTTAGGCATACAGTCAAACCTCGTTATAATGCCCCCTTTAAAATGCCAAACTCACTTAACGCCACTATTTTTCATAATACAAATTTCCCAATTTCAGCTAATTTCCTTAAAATTGAAACCTCTTTATAACGCCAAACTTGCTTAACGCCGGAGGCCTATGTGCTTTATCATAATGGGCTCAGTGGCATTAGCCTATTGTTTTTGTTAGATTTGAATATTTGAATATTTATTTTTCCTGAAAAATTACAATAAATCATCAGTTCACTTAAAAATATGGATGAATTATCATTACATTACAATGGGGAAGATTGAAAAGAAGCTGTGATTGTTAGAATCAATCACCCGTAAAGTAACAAAGAATAAACAGTTTCTGATAAACTAATAAAAATTGAGAAAATAAACAAAGTGAACAAAAAAAATTATAAAGTGAAAAAACCATTCAGTACACAAATGTATTATATGAAAAGATTATAGTCGGCTGCTGACTGATTCCTATTGTGATAGAGATCAAAAGTAATTTCGTGTAATTAAATCTAATTTATAGTTATTTTCAAACTGTTTCGCGTTCTTAGAATTTTATTTGTTAAATTGTTTCAGATATTGGGTCCTATAATTTTGATTGAAAAACTTCTGCGCATCAATTGACTAAAATCTGTTGTATAATTTCCATTTGTTAGAAAATGTCGTACAATGTCGTACGTAATTTTAGGTGTACTTTTTGAATGATCACTGACAATCACACAGCATATTACTTCTTTAACTAGACCTTGGTATATAGGTTGTATACGAAAATATCTTTCTCGTCTGCCACTCAAACTCATTACATCTAGATTTAATTATTGTAATTCTCTATTGTTTAATATTCCTGATTTGCAGCTGTAACGATTGCAAAAAGTTCAAATTTTGGCAGCAAGAATTGTAACACGGTCTAATCGTTTTGACCATGTCACTCCAGTTCTGGTCGATCTTCATTGGTTACCAGTAAAATTTCGTGTACAGTACACAATTGCATAATTTGTTTTCTACGTTATAAATGACATCGCGCCACATTATTTAGTTGGCATGATACAGTTTTATGTACCTCCTAGACATTTTCGATCTTCTAGTCAAGGTTTTTTACACGTTCCTCGTACATCAAAAGTGTTTGGTGATAGATATTTTAGAGTGGCTGGACCGAGAGTGTGGAATTACGTACCAGACAATTTTAAAATTTTGAGCTCTGCTGACTCTGTGATTTTATACTGTTTCTCATAGGCTTTTATGGCATGTGATTTTATTTAATGGAAGTGCCTTCGAGCAAATTATTACATAATATTACAGTAGTACAGATGCGGATAGACGAGCGTTTATATATCATTTGAGCTAGCGATGAATTCAAAACTAAGGAGTTTGACGAACTTGTAAAGCAGAAGTATCATTAAGTTTATACATATCCAATTATGTGATTTCACGACAAAACAGAAAATTGACCGATACTTTTGCTACTAATTCTTATGTAAGTGCTGTATTCTTCAGGCTGTAATTGGGAAAATGCTGGCGTTATAATATTTGAATTGTAAAGGAGGTGTTATATCAAGGTTTGGCTGTATCATCGTGTCTCTCACACATGCCGTTATTTTCTTTTTATTTTATAGTTGAGATGGCAACTGTTCTCGTATGCTAGACGAAATATGATTGGTCCGACTTTTAGTGAAAATCGTCAAATAATGAACATCAGATGTTGGTCACAGTGTGGTGGGTGTAGACTGGTTACAGATCTTCGGTTGATTCCAGTTTAGAATGATGTTGCGGCTAAAAATGGAGAATAATAAAACGACGATCTTATTGCACGAAAAATTAAGATAAATTTACAAAATATATAATAAAATTATATTTAAATATAGAAATTCGGTTTTGTGACAACTTTTTCTGTGTGGTTCTAAAAACGAAAATATAACAATTCAACTGAATATATGATGACTTTTGTGTTCTGAATATAGTTTCTAGATGCTATTATGTCTATTCTTATATTTTTTATCAATAACCTTTCGAGCAATAGAAATTTCAATAGAAATGCCATTTACAAATTGTGCTAAAAGTATTGAATGAGTATTGGCAATGAGTATTGAAAAAAATAGTTCTGTATACCCGGTACTTCGAAATTCTCAGAGGCAGCAGATATACTAAAAAGGTGAATACCTATTGATTAAACCATTCATATTGATGTATACATGTTTGTACTCATAAACCCTTTAACTATCAATTTCAGCAATCAGCGACGAGTGTCAGCATCCTAGAAAAGCGTAATATAACAAAATATCTGACCAGTTTTTCAAAAAGCTAAAGCGAGAGATGGCAGCCGGATGTAATGACTGGAACTCATAAAAGGGGTGGCTCCGGTGAGCAGGCCCGATAAGTTTCTGACACCGGAGCCACCAGTCAAATGAGTTTCTGTCATAACAGCCAGTCGCCATGTTGGAAATATGAAAATCACTCGCTCAATGATTTTTTCGAGAAAACTAGTCAAATGACACTCGTCGCTGATTGCTGAAATTCATACAAAATGAGTTTATTAGTGAAATCGCGGATATATCAATAATTAACGTGATATAGATGAGAACTCGAGCAAAAGCTTCGTCCTTGAATTTAAACGTGGGACGACCATTTTCACGAATCAATATATGACGATTCTGCCCCTGCCGCAGACGAAGCAAACGAACATTGAATATCAGACAATGTCATACATTTTGGATATAATCATGTAAAATATGGTTTTGATACGACTGAATATCAGGCTATAACTTATTTATCTTATTTATCTTAAGTATCTGAATTAACACCTAGAATAACAGCAATTTCTTTTAAAAATACAAATTTGAATTCATGAGGATGACTTGAACATTTATGGATTTTTAATTCAAATGTATTTCTCCCTCTGCTGACTGTGAACCTAACACTATTAGTTCTCTTATTTATTTCTTCGGTAAATGTATTAAATGTATATAATCCTGGATTCACATATGTGGTTTTCCATAGTTTAAAGTCACTTATTTTTTTTAATATTATAAAATGAATAACATGAATTAACATTAACTAATTTCATATCAACACAATTTTTATATTCTCTATCAAATTGTACTTTTATATCATGTGATTTTTGATAAGACAGTTTTTGTGTATTAATATAGGACATATACTCTTTAATTGTTTTCTTCCATTTAAATGGGAGAAAGTTTTCCAAAAACATTTCAATATAACAAAAATACTTTAAATAATATTCCTGCTATAATTTTTAATGAAATCATTACTTAGAGGAATGAAGTATTAAACGTGTTAACCAATTTAGATATAAATGTTACAGAAACACATTCTTTTAATATAAAGACGGAAAACACATTTGCTATTTATTCAATAAAATGGCCAAACCTTCAAGAGTTTCAAAAATGGAGATTAAAGTTTAACATACTGGCAGAATCAGTTAAATTTCGTGTATCTTCTGCAACAACAGGTTGTGGAATACCTTGGAATGATCACCCACACTACCACTAATATTAAGTTTATTTAGACTCATACTTTTATTCAAATCAAGTTAATATTAAATGAATTAGAATGTCTTTAACCCAGTGATAAATCATTCAATGAAATAAACAATAATGTAAATTTAGCATAATATTGACAAATTCGTAATGAATTCAATATCGATAGAAATGCTGATTTTAGCTATTGGATTTCAAATGCTGGTGACTTAGGAACATTATATACACAGGAAGCTTTTGTAGATAAAGAATGTGTAAATTTTATAATAGATGATGCTAATGGTTTAACACAGCCAGGAATACTAAGAATCAATCAGTCTATCAGATTATATTAAATTTGTGTGCGCATGTAGAGACAGGATCAGCAATTATTGGTAATACAAACACAGCTTTTGATGCACAAAAACAATTCAAAGTATTAATCAATGATTCTATATATAAGAATAAAAACCAATCTATTCCCGAAACAATAACTAGATATCAAAATTATTTGGAAAAATCACATGTAAGATTAAACTATTGTATAAGACCCAATTTATTAATTATCCCAAATAATATGTTTTCAAAGATAAACAATGTAATTGATTATAACAATCTAATTAGAATAGCAACAATTAAATGTTCATTTTCAATCATAACTGTACATAATGTTGAGTATGCTGATAGTTCAACGCAACTACAAAATAACTACTATAGCATAAAAAAGTATTGTAATTTTATCGGGAGATTATTGTTGATCCTGTCTGATTTGTTCGTATAGATTATCTCCACCAGACACGATATTGCCTGCAAATATAGAAAAATATTTCTAATGAGAAAGTGATTTACTCCGTACACATAGAAGACGTTTGAGTATTAGGACATTTTTGTTGAGAAAAAAGGAGTTGAAATAGAGAAATGGGTAATGGTAATTCAATTATCACCATTTTTAAAGGTAAATGAATTTAGAAATGTATTTACCATTAAAAGCTTGGTTGACGTATGGAGAGGCCTCGGCATATGTACCTAATAATTAAACAATACGATCAAATGTATATAAAATTCCGTATTACCTTCAATTCTATTGTATCCGATACATTTACAAAAATAATTTTTACTGATAATGAATTATCAATGTACAACTCCATGGCCTATTTCTCTCAAAAGCCCGGTGCACACCTTTGCGATTTCTACGTATCATCCTGTCATCGTATGAAAAGCGCCGTAAGCGGAGAAATCGCATTGATACCGCACACATTAGCGATCATCGTCTCTCACAATGAAATTAATTCTATCTCTCGTTGCTCCGTTTACATGGACTCAGGAACAAACAGCCATTTTGGGTATACTTCATCTCGAGACGTGATTGGCCGTTGAAACTATTTGTTCCGTAAGTTCGTATGGATTCCCCACTTGCATTTACGATTGCTGCCGTACCGTAAAAATTACAAGCAAAAATATCAAACGAGTTTGATTTCATACGATCATGCGATGAGGCGGTGAAATCGGCCTCGGGTGTCACCGCACACCTTTACGATGATGAGTAAAGATAATGATACGTAGAATCGCAAAGGGGTGAGCCGGGATTTACTGAAAGTGTAATAAATGATTTGATGAGCAAATTTTGTTTTAGATCAGATTTCTACAACGTTCTTTATTGAAATGTCCCTAATCAGTTACATCAGCAAATGTGGTTCATCAGCACCAGATGTCGCCACTGGTCTAACCGTGATACTGTCTTTGGAAATGTATACTTTTGCTCTAATTTCTAAACAGAGCAAAATAAACAGTAACATACTGTAAGCAAAAATGTATAATTCTAAACTGTTTTTCATACTCCATTCTTTTGAAAACGCACCCTAGATTTGAACCATTTTATTGACTAATTGAGTAATTTAGTAATTTTCCAAATATGATCAAATAGCCCATCATAGATGCAGTCACCGATTTGCTAACCAGTTCTAATAATTGACATTATAATAAGATAACATCTACATTTATCTAAATTTCTAGTTTTATCAGAAAAAGTTCATATCATCAAAGAAGTTCTGACGGAATGTATCGCCGCCCTGGTGGAACAGAGTGTAGCAGCGAACCCCATTGATTGAGGCACGACTGCAAGTACTAGTTTAAGCAGGCATGTAAAATGTTTCTAAATAAATTGAATTTAGGAGAGAACTCTGTATTCATACTTACGTCTCGAGTTGTTATCAAATTCTCTTGCATCAGAATATTCTTAAATAATAAGAGGTTATATTACTTACAAAAGTAGACAAATGACATGTGATGAATTTGAGTTGTTACTCATTGATAACACTTACCTGCTGATCTCGACTGTGTCGTGTTTCTAGAATTGCTAAAACACATGTAGAATTTTATTCATTAGAAATATTAGTCCGATGGTGAATTATCTGAAAAGTATCTGAAATATTGTAAATACCTTGTTGTGAAAGGCCAGCCTCCATTACTGCGTAGTCTTAATATCAATACAATTAAAATAACCAATAAAATCACAACCAAGATAAATGAAACAACGCCAAAAATTAGTGCAGTTAGAAGTAATGGATAAAAGGACGTTGATGGCTCCTCTGAAAAAAAAGAAAAAGGTTTGTCTGATCTTATCTGTAAGGCTTTGGTTGTAGCCTATTTATTTTAAGTGACATAGTGTTTCAATTATAACACTGCAGATGATTAACTTGGTGAGTATTTACCTTTACTTAAGAAAGAAACTTTTCAAACGGATTTTTGTTGAATATTGGATTAGCAAGGTGTACATAGAAAATGTAAAGAATTCCATTACAAAAAAATTTGATTAAAAAATTTCAGCGATGTAAATAGAAGATGAATAACATAAGCAGATGTTTGGAACCACACAAGGAATGTGTTAGTTGTGACGAGAGGGGTTGAATTATAACGATTTACCTTTAAGTTGAACTCGTTTACTCATGACAACATCATCATTCTCCGTTATATACACACTATAGTTATACTGTTTATTTGGATCTATATTGATACTCGTAATTAAAGAACCATCATTTAATTTCACTAATTCCGTTGATTTACATTGGTTTGTATTCGTCTTACAGTATTTTACAAATACCCTGTACTGTGATGGAATTGGTGTCAGTTTCACGGTAATTGTGTTATCCTGTTGAGTAATCGTAGCTTTGTTCACTGAAGATATCAGAATAGCTGGAATAACTGAAACAAAATTATGCATAAGGCCTAAATGATATCATGATTCCTCTGTTACTTTCCCGATGACATCAAAGCAAGGAAAATGTTATGTAACCTATGCAATGAACTCATATCGGTACCTAATGAAACTATATGATCGCAAAATTCTGTCGGACCTTTACTGATCCTGTAGAACAACCCCATCATATACTTCAGTTGGATCTTGTAGGGTAACTGATATTTGAATTGTATAAGTTCGGCTTTTCCCATTGCCAAGTATTCATGAATATAAAGAAAGTAACGCTAAATCTGATATAATAGATATGGCATCTTACGATTTGCTTTAGAGGTCACAATCTCAGTATATGGACTTGTATTAACACCAATATTAGAGTTGATACTCTTCACTTTAAACTGATATTCCGTCCCTGGTTGTAATCCTGTTATTTTTGTCTGCATCAGTTTTTTATATCCAGGATCAGGTATATCAGCTTTATTGATGAACTGTGATAAAGATCCTGATGGTCTGTAACTGACGGTGAATGTTTGATTAGAGCCTCCTTTAAATTGAGATATCCAGCTCAGTGACACAGATACAGCAGTTTGTGAGACAATTGTCAGATTTGAGGGAGTTTGAGGAGGTCCTGAAATTGGGATTTATTGAATATTTAGGCTAGTTACCAGATGATTACAACAATATATAAAGAATGGATTTCATCTGAAAACTAATCTTACCAGTTTCAGTAATTTGAAGCGTGAATGTTGCACCACCGATTGAATTATTGAGCATACAGTGGTAAACTCCAAAATCTGAAGCCAGTACAGAATCTACAGTAATGTTCCATTGTCTGTCACTAGCCAGTGCAATAACTAGTCTATCTTCATGGGCAATGTTCTTGTATATTGTACATTTTAGACTTGTGTCTTGTGGATTGGAATCAAGAATCACTATGAATTTTACGGTCTCTCCTATTTTCGCAGCTATTGGTTCGATATTGCCAGGTATCTTTGGAGCAACTGTCTCAAAAAGATTTTAGGAAGTATAAATTTGAACTTATAGATTTTAGAATGAATAGTTTAATGAGTAGTACGTCCTAATTAGATAACTTTGTTTTCTATGAAGTCATAACTTACACTGAACATCAACTATTACAATGTTACTAATAGTAGAACCTCCTGAATTTGTCACCAAACATCTATATTGTCCTGAATCTGTTTTTGATGAATTTGAGATGACGATTCGATCATTAGTTGTCGATTTGATAGTTTTCCAGATATTAGTTACAGTAGAAATCTGCCATGTGTATTTATAGCTAGGAGGGTTGCCACCAGTTGCTGTAGTTGTAAGTTGAACGGAATTCCCCTCTTTGATCACTGTATGACTTGGTGTCAGTTCAACTGAACTTACAGCATCTGAAACAAAACGAAAGCTATCTTCATAAGTATCAGATTTTGAGAGAAATAGTTTCGTGGTTATTTAGTTCATTCCACGTCAATTCTCCGGCAGCATTCGAATAACTCAGGTATAAAAGAGGATTACAACAAACTTTCCGAGTACGGCGCAGAAAAGTGAATCAGAATATTTTCTACTTACAGTAGACAGTAACAGTAACAATATTAGAGAGTACTGGTCCAGTTATACCAGTCCCGGTAGCTGCACACTGATACTGCGCCTGATTATCTGTTTTAGTCATTGATGTAGAATATTGAAGATTTCTAACCCCCTGTTGTGACGTCACTGTAGTAACGCTGCCACCTGATTTAGTTATAGACAGGTTTGGTGCAGGGTTACCCCCTGTAGCTGAACATGTTAATACAACAGTTGTAGACTCATGGACAGGTGCTGAAGGTCCTTGTAAATCAACTCGACCGGGTAGATCTATAACATTAAATTTATCTATTGTTTGAATAATATATCAAAAATTCCAATTTCTAGATTATAATTCCTAATAGATAATTCCTCGAATTATAAGATTAAAATTCCCTAAATTTGATGATAAATACTTACATATAACAATAACAGTGATACTACCAGTAACTGATCCTACAGTATTTGATACTGTACATGTATAAACACCTGAATGAGATCTGTTTATTGGTGTAAAACTGAGTTTACTACTAGACTGTCCTGTCATTAGTGCACCATCTTTATTCCATTCATACACCAGTCCTGTAGCTCCAGACTGTGAACCGTCACATGTAATTGTTACTGGTGAAGTCTCCTGTACTGAGAGGA
Organism: Tubulanus punctatus; assembly: GCA_036785005.1. Lineage (NCBI taxonomy): Eukaryota > Metazoa > Nemertea > Palaeonemertea > Tubulaniformes > Tubulanidae > Tubulanus > Tubulanus punctatus. The sequence continues at coordinate 9,459 of JAYMFW010211349.1, forward strand.
TGTTGTTCACGGAGTTTGGTGAAGATCTTATAACTGGTCCTCTAGGGGGTGCTAAAAACACCAGATATTGGATAATAATGGATGTGTCGCTCTGTACTAAATCAATGCATAGTATGTGCAGTCCACTTGAGTGATGGGATTATACATACAAATCATGGTGGCTACTTCGGGAAGAGTGGCCATAATATGAACGCGCAGTTTCTGAACCCACACGAAAATGGTTGATCACCTAAATTTATGCGCGTATTTGGTATTTTGTTATTGTGCTTTCTGTATGGACATACGATTTCGGGTTGGCCCACATCAGGCACTGCAATATGTTTAATTGAGTGATCGGAATAGACAGGTAATTATGGTGGCTGATTCGGGCCAACCCGTTAAAAGAATGTCCATACAGAGTACGCGCACAAAAACAGTCGATCGCCAATTATATGTGCGTATTGTGGTTTGTTTTTGAATGTTTTCTGTACATACATTTTATTTGTACCGGGTTGGGCACTGCAATGATTTGTTCGCTCATTAAATATCACAAAGTCAATTGTTCGATCTTAAATTATGTCAAAATGTTTGGTTTATTCGCCACATATTGAGATTATTTTAAGGTTCATATTCGAGTATTTATTATTCATTTACTTGCGAGTATTTATTATTTCTACTCACCTGAAACGGCAAAATTTTTATTATTTCCAATTCCTGCATAATCACACCGCCATCGTCCAGCATCAGGTATCTGTACATTAGTGATACGGATACCATAACGACCTGTAGTGACGTCACACTGTCCACTGTATCGTGGTTCTGTGATAGCTGATTTAGGACACACTGTTTTATCAAACGCGTAAGATAAACCACCAGGACCTCCCAGTGTTATTCTGATACCACAGAAGTCTTTACTAGGAGGTGACACGTGACATTGTATATTGACGGTACCTCCCAGTAAAACTCCTGATGTTGTTACAACTGTTGTGATACTCGTATCTGATGGATTTATACAATTCTGTCCTACAATGGATAATATTAGTATTCATATTAACTTAATGATATAATACGATTTACCATCTGGACATTTATTACTCGACTTGATATATTATATATCGACATCAGAGTAAAAGAAATGTTCGATTTTTTATTCTTAATATGTAAATTATAAGTCAGCGTCCAGTTCGGTTTAATCGATAAAACCAGGGAGTTGTCACATAACAACTCACTGATAAAACTTACCATATATTTCGATAAAAAAATAATTTGTCAACAGGAGTGCTGTGAATAACATGGCGTTTATCTGAAACAAGTAAATATATAGTCCCAGTTAGTTGAATGAATTTTCATTATCCTTTTAATGTCATGTGATTATCTTACCTTTTTCTATGCTTTAAACAATCTAATTCTTCAAACTGTCATTTATCGATACGTTTGCAGTTTCTACAGATACGTATGCCGTATTAGATAGCACTTTTAATGTAGGACGAATCGTTTATTATTACATACAACAGGTTTCTATGTTCTAATACATACACTTTTAGACCAGGAAGTTTAAAAAGTAAAAATGTATTTCACAAAGAGGTCACGTTGCTATTTTCTTACGCGGAAAAAATGTGTCTCTCCAAACTAACTAACGGGTGATCAGGCTCGTCGGTACCGGGGAACTTGTCCTTTCCCTTCCATTTCACACAGTTACAGCTGTCAAAAATGATAGGGTTCATCCCAAATTATAAGAAAGTTTGTCAACAACTTTAGACTGCAGAGCAGGAAAATGGTCGTAGTTTCCTATTTCCCACACAAATATGGCTGTGACGGCCATCTTGGATGACTTAGATAGGATATAAAAATAAAAATAATAGGGTTCAACCTCCTCTCACCTCAAACCTAAATATGAAGTTATAAGACATGTCGAAGAAAACTATTCGACAGAACATCACAAGTCTGGAATTTTCAATCGATGGAATATCACACTAATATCTATTGGCGTACGTCATATATCATTTACTCCAATGATAACTTTTAGGGCAGTTGGACTATCAGCGGTCATATCATCTCCGATACCGTAAATAATTCCTCCTTTGAAGTCTACGTTTTAAAAATGAAAGTAATATCGGAAATTCTGAGGTTTCTTCTGGATATCAAAAACTGTATGAAAGATAAATAATATAAAATAGATGAAATCTAAAGAGGAGGGATGACGATTTACTGCTTATTGGTTAGAGATGTAATGCAATCACATCAATTACTGAAAGAGACAATGAGGTGTCTAAACCAATTCTTTCCGAATTATTCCCCATTTGAAAAAAAGTTCTATTATCGATTAATTGTAGTCCTCTTTGTCTCAACAATCTAAGCATGAAATATGTTATTAGCTTGAAACAAAACAAAACGCAATTGGGATTTCCTTGACCGTTTGGTTTTTGAAATATAAACCGTTATTTTGATTTTAATCGTGAGTGACTTCATACAGTAGGCCCTACTCTGCATCTCGGATCCGCATAGAAAATCGTATTTGCTCGGACAAAAATTGTAAAAATGCCCTGAAATTCCGCGGAAAATCGTATACCTCAGAGCATTTGAAAAATATGTATGACAAAAATATTGCATTATACGTCTGAAATTTCGAATGACCTCTGAAGTCCGTAGCACTATTTTTGTACTCGCCAACGATATTGCCTGCAGTAAGGGGGGTTGCTGGACCCCAGCCTCGAAATTGCCTCTGTCTTTTTCAATGTGAAATAAAAATGATGGTCACATTTTTTAACTTTTATACATACCTTTTAGTCTAGATGATGCGAATTGCACCATTTATGCTAAAGTTTCTGACCTAAGAGGGGGCCCCCTCCCGCTCTACCAGCTCACGCTCACGGCTGGAAGTAAAATATTCGTTATAAATATTTTAAGTCCGTACTATATAATGGGCTTTTTTCTGTAATGTCCCCTACACATTTGGAGGTTTACACAGTTTTGGGGACGTAGTCAATACGATGGGTAGAATATAATTTTTCATAAGGGTAGAGCATGGAAGATTCATTGCAGTAACCTCTATCTCATGCTATATCAATGTTTGTTTGAATTGAAAACATTGTCTTATAGATGTAACAGATTATTTTGCTCAGGTAAGAAACCTCTACCATGCGCAGAATTTTTGAATGAATATCGTCATATTTTGCTACTTTAATTTTTAACGTTTTTGCTACCTTTCATTCTCTCTTTGGATATTTTTCTTACAGTCGTTACTATCTACGACCTATACTTTTCAAAATACATATAGTTTGGGCTGTCAGAAAATCCATATTTTAGTGTGCTGATATCTCGTGGGGTTGGGTCCCCAATATTCGATATTGGAATGATATCAGGGGTTTTTATGAAATAATTCAGTGAATATAGTGTAAATGTATTTCATTTTCTTTGAAATACTTTTAGAAAACAATCTTTGGGAACATCTAATTCACTTTGGCACTGTGGGCCCCCAAATTGCAACGAGAGAATTTTTTACCTCTATTCACCTTCTTTCAATACAAACCGATACACATACATAATCATGAAAGTTACCACGCTTTTAGAGCTCAATTGAACACAAAATACGTTGTGGATATTCGTACACACACTTAGTCAAGGGAATTTACTACACTTCTAGAACTTTTGGACAAAAAATGCCATGTAAGAATTTGGCGGTTAATTGAACTCAAAATACGTAGTGGAAATTCATACATTTTAGTGGCGGATAGCGAGAATGGCGGATAATCGATGGAAAAAAACTGTATTACAAATTCTGCTTAAAAATCTACACTAAGTATTAGTTGACGCCACGCAGAAGATCGTTCCGTACACTCTCGAGGGGAGGATCTTTTGAATAAACCGTGCATTAAATCAATCCAGTATCCATTATGTAACATTACTTTTATGACAACAAAACAGCCACTCACCTGACACCGGGTGAGTTAGGTGCAAAAATTAATCCAGAATTTAAAATAATTCAAAAGATTTTGTGTGAGGACGTAATAACTTGGTATCAGAGAGTTTTTAGAATGATGAATGCCCTCAACTTATAACGACGTTTGCCTTTTTATACAATCTGCAACATAGTCAGATCTGTTTTTGAAGTATTTATCATACTGTTATACTTTAGAATTTGTTCCATATACAACATGTATGTATTTCATGTAAAGAGTCGATTCTCAACTTGACAAGTGTTGTCTTCTGTATACCACCAATTATCGATCACTTATATAAGTCTAACCGATAGCCTCCAGTTCAGCGCGTGCAAACTCTTTAGATATTGTTTCATCAATATTTCAAGTGAAGAGTGTCTATGGTTCACATTGTGTACCATAAAAACTTCAACTTCTAATA
>JAYMFW010211460.1:0-13784 GCA_036785005.1 Tubulanus punctatus
AATATTGAATCGGTGGGATGGGCTTTCTTTCTTAATGAAATACTTTCCATCCTGCTTAATATATCGGTATCTGGATTACAGGGTTTGTTATAGCCCTGTTGATCTCTGATGTTTAAAGATCAGCGCTGATAACCCTGCGCGGTTCGTTTTCACGAAGCGAGTGGATGGATATAGCGGAATAAAGTGATATACTAGCTGCCCTTAGCGCCAGTTCATTCAGCTGTGTTACGAGTCTTTCGAGTCATAATAATCGTGCAGGATGAGGACTGACTTGAATGGTTTTTACCTGGTTATAATTTATGTGAAACGTATTTTAGACATGCGTAAATAGGTACCATCACCGGTACGATGTTTGACGCTATGTCTTAGGTGTTGTATCCCTTGTTAGGTACACCTAGCGTGAACGAGTATATCTCTCAGATTCTTACCTCGTTTGTAAAGTACCTTAGGAGGTTCATTTTAAAAAAATGTATGTAAAATCGGATCAGACCGAATAGTGTTCCAATTTTCGTAGTATTTACGGAGGTTACCGGTTCCATGTCTGGTTCGGGTATGGGCAAATAGCTTTTGGTATCGTTAAGCTGTCTTAGGGCTTCTTGCCGGTAAGAATCTAAGCTTAAGATGGCTATTGTGCCTCCTTTGTCATATGGTTTTACGATGAGGTTTGGATCACGGTTTAGCGACATAATTTTGTCGGATTCCTCTTTGGAACGATTATTTCTATAATTAGTTTTGAGTGATTGATTTTTCAGCGCTTTTCGTCGTGAGGGCGATGTATTGTTCTAAATTACTATCGCCGGACGTTTTAGGGCTGTAATCACTTTCGACTCTAAAGGGAAGAGTTTGTTTTTCTTCGCTGTTGCGATGGTGGTATTCTAGTCGGAGGCGGCGAATTCATTCGTGGCCTCGACAATTTCGTACCCGGACTGAGTGCGCTGATTGTGACTTTGTCGACCGATTGGTTAGACAAGTTAGCAACGAAGAAAGAGATTTCCTTTTAATTCGTCTCGACATGATCAACATGTGGAGCGTAGTGTAGTTTGGCATACACTCCTTAAAGTGCTTAAAGTGTCTCGAGAAACCTTTTTTTCATCATTCTGGTTTTCTGATGGATGGATTTTCTTTATAAATGGATATTTTCAGTGTGTAACTTTACCGTCGTAAATCTTGGAAAATGCTTTATCAGTGCTTCCAAGTGAGGGCCTCAATAACCCCGTCATAAATTTATGTGTTCATGCTTAATTAGATAGTCGGTAATTATCTCAGGATCTTGAAAAAAGCCCTTACTTTTGACAGAAAAAGGCGCTTACAAGTGCTTACTTTTCTACCAGCCTTACTCTTTCAAAGAACGAAAAAGATCAATTTTGACGGGTAAAATGAGAAATGTATTTTGACAGAAAATCCACGAACTGTCCTCGGATGCATCAGTTTTGGAAGGATATCCACGATATGTTTTGACGAGTAAAATCACTCGTCAAAAAGTGTTACAAAGGAACGAAAAGTTTCAAAGAAAAAACATAGTTTCATAGAATGAAAAATATCTATTTTGACACGTCAAAAACGATGTTTCCATTTTTACGGGATATCCAAGCCATACTCATCAGCTCATTCCTCAGCACACACACATTGCGCACGTAGCAGACTGTATGCATTATCGACCGAGCGAAGGAGCCCATTAGCCAGCCAGGACGTCGGTAGCCATAGATACATGTACATATAGATACAGAATACGCAAAAACAAGTATTACCGCATATATAGGCCTACGATTTGAATAACTACTGACATGAAGAAGCGAGACTGTAAAAATTCAAATATCAAACACACAAGACATTTTAAGTGAGCATGAAGCAGAAGCGACTGAGATTGATAATAATTTATTTTTGGCCACGAACCAACATGTCCCCGTTTTCCCAGCGAGAGTGACTAATTGCACGTTTTGTTATACTTATAGACCTGTCAGACCGGTTACTTATTAAGGGTGCTGGGTCTATTGTGCTGTTTATTGCTTCTGTCCGTGAAACCTAATGTTTTTTCAGCTCTAAATAGATGGTGTGTATATATACTCACCGACTCTTGTTCGATGTAAATCCTTTTACGAGTGTGCGCCGTGCAATGTCTCGATCGATTACATCCATCCTGGTATATTTCACGCGGGGTTCACACAAAGCTAAAAAGGCCAGAGAATTGAATTGATATTCAGTGTGAAGCCTGTCCCAGATACAAATTGATAATGTGCTTACTACTAAATTGTTGTAAATCTCTACATTTTAAATAGATGATTATTTCAAAAAAGGAACGTCACACAATTTCTGTGACGAGAGATTTTAGAATGTTGTTATATGTGCATATAAAAAGGAACTTCTCTTTCTCGAAAAGGTCATGTTTCTCGATTTTTAACAAGCCGTTTTGCATATTCAAATAAATTGAAAGATCAATATCCTTTCTACATATTTAACATGTAACTCTCATTTCGTGACGTTTTTGATGTATGAAATATCTGTATATAGTTTTATAATATATGTTTATTGTTCAGAGGGTTATTTGCTATTTTCTTGGTTTTGGCGTATCATTTTCTCTCTTTTCTCACATAGGCTATATGTATTGTAAATGTTATGTCAATTCTTGTACACACATGATAAAAAGTAGGCCTACGACAATTAAATCCGAAATTGGTGAAAAATCAGGAACTGTTTCGACTCAAAAATCATCAGGTATAATACGAATATAGGAAATATTAAAATTGTCAGATCCATGTTGTATTTATATGCTGCAGGTATTTCAAGATAATGACTGATAGCGTTACTCAACACAGTTCTTAATTGTTCTTAAATCTCACTTTATTTCTATCGTGGGGTTACTAGGCCTACTATGAGTGATTTCTACGGCCTGATTAGATGAAAAGAGGAGCTGTCTATTGTTATTCTTAAATTTATGCGAAATTCTTTAAAGAAATTTATAACAATCGATTGAATGAAAGTAATTGATGGAGGATTCTAAGGGTTTTTAGGATGTATTTAACAACAGGCTCTACCCAAAATACCCGATACACGTATTCACTGTAAATGTGAAGAGTTAAACAAAAAAAATGAACTTTCCTAATGGTTCCTTCAGTTCTTATTGGATATCTATTTTTCGAGAAGACGAAACATAAACATGGGGCCATATAATATATATATAGATAACCTCACAATAAATATGGGGGCCATATGCATGAAATATTAAGTCATGTAAAATTGTCCTTAGAATGTAGGGATTTACCCGAAAATTCCTTTAGATTTCAACTTTACCTTAAGTCGTATGCATAAACATTCTTAATTTTGACTTTGAAAAAACGTTACGTATCATACGTAGTTTACGTACGTCATTTGGTGCAATTTACCTATTAATTCTGACAATATGTCAGGTCTTTACATCTGCAGGCACCCGTGAAAATATAATAGGCCGCAGTGTCGATTATCTCATTTTTGGGATTTAGACCTGTTGGTCTCTGTGTATTAGCGCCGACGCGTGAATCCAAGGTCGTTGAACCAACGCGGTTTTTTAGAATTAATCAATGTATTGTAATGATATTGTTAATTTTCTCTTCAATTTCAAGGGTCTGCTGCTAGAAAAGGGAAAGAAATTGACTGACGTGACCAGGGATTCAAGCTAGTAACGTGAAATTATCATCCATTGACAGCAATCCAATGAAACCCACATTTTCACAGTTCATGTAAACGTGATGAAATTCTTTTTTGTCGAGTACAAAACAGTTTTGAAAGAACTGAAAACCATATATCCTTAATATTCTATTATTTGGGCTTTTGATAAAACGTCGACCTTGATCACAAGTCACATCGCCTGACCCTTGATAAGAATTCCTCTGAAAATTACTGATAAATGCTGACCATGGGACGCAATGCATCCCGGGTACTCAGTTCCAAATAATTCACAGCAGCTAATTAAGACCGCGACTACGTGGCACTGACTATCAACAAACACAGGTACTAGGCCTTTATTTACTGATTCTTTATTCAATAGGCCTACCCTATCTGAGAAGAATTGTCAGTGTTAGCTGTGTTCTTATCTTTGATCATTTCTCTTTTTGTAGAATGTCTTTGGATTGGATGGTGAAACAAGATCTGTAAATTGTATTCCAAGAAGAAAGACCATCAGATCAATGTGGAACCATGAGATGTGAATATATGTGTGTCATTTATTAAAAACATGAATTCGAAGAAGATTTATCTCAATGTCATTTTTACATTAATTATAAAAGTTGGTTTATGATTTAAGTAGCTATTTTGTGCAATCGGTGTACTTCCTCTACTCTTTCAGGCTGAGCGCAGATTGATCACAGTATCTTATGGGGTAAAAACTGGTCACAAGAATAATGCACGCCAACTGATTGCAGAAAGGTTGCAAATATATCGCAAATAGAGAGAAGATCTTTTGCGATCGATCACTTTTGAAACAAAATGATCAATTTATGATCGATTGCAGGCATGTGATCAATCGCGCAACCTTTCTGCATTCAGATTTTACCCCGCCTGGCATCCTTTCTGTAATCGAATGCGCGATCCCTCAATTTGCAATCGATTGCAAAAGTCTGATTCGCGATCAACATATACCCTATCCTGCATTCGCTTTGTGATCGAAATGTGATCAGATTTATCGATCACATTTGAAACAAAATACCCGGTTTTTGATCGATTTGCGACCGTCGATTCTGCAATCAGAATATGATTGAAATGTGTTCGAAAAATGTCTGTAAGGGATGTCTCGATCCATAACATCGATCCTGGTAATGGGGAAATCCCGTTACCTCGAATAAAGCATTGTTCGTTTAAAACAAGGGGTTCACACAAAACTAAAAAGGCCAGAGAACTGAGTTGATATTCAGTGTGAAGCCTGTCCCAGATACAAATTGATAATGTGCTTACTACTAAATTGTTGAAAATCTCTACATTTTCTTAAATAGAGGATTATTTCAAAAAAGGAACGTCACAAAATTTCTGGGACGGAGGCTACGAGAGCAAAACAATAATTATTGATTTTCTTTAGAATGTTGTTATAAGTGCATATAAAAAGGAACTACTCTTTCTCGAAAAGGTCATGTTTCTCGATTTTTAACAAGCCGTTTTGCATATTCAAAGAAATCGAAAAATCAATATCCTTTCTACATATTTAACATGTAACTCTCATTTCGGACGTTTTTGATGTATGAAATATCTGTATATAGTTTTATAATATATGTTGATTGTTTAAAGGGTTAAGTGCCATTTTCTTGGTTTTGGGGTATATTTTTTTCTTTTTTCGCACATAGGCTATATGTATTGTTAATATCAATTTTTGTACAAACATGATACCCGAAATGATAAAAAAAAGTAGGCTTACGACCGTTAAATCCAAAATTTGTGAAAAATCAGGAACTGTTTCGACTCAAAAATCATCAGGTATAATACGAATATACGAAATATCAAAATTTTCAGATCCATGTTGTATTTATATGCTGCAGGTATTTCAAGATTATGACTGATAGCGTTACTCAATACAGTTCTTGATTTTTCTGAAATCTCAATTTATTTCTATCGTGGGGTTACTAGGCCTACTATGAGTGATTTTCACGGCCTGATTAGATGAAACATGGAGCTGTCTATTGTTATTCTTGAATTGATGCGAAATTCTTTATAGAAATTTATAACAATCGATTGAATGAAAGTAATTGATGGAGGATTTTTGAAGTTTTTAGGATGTATTTAACAACAGGCTCTACCCAAAATACCCGATACACGTATTTACTGTAAATGTGAAGAGTTAAACAAAAAAATGAACTTTCCTAATGGTTACTTCAGTTCTTATTGGATATCTATTTTTCGAGAAGACGAAACATACACATGGGGCCATATAATATGTATATAGATAACCTCACAATAAATATGGGGGCCATATGCATAAAATATAAAGTCATGTAAAATTGTCCTTAGAATGTAGGAATTTACCCAAAAACTCCCTTAGATTTCAACTTTACCTTAAGTCGTATGCATAAACATTCTTAAGTTAGGATTTTTCTTAAATTCGATTCACATTAGTGTTAAATTCTCCCTTAAACCGGCAGTGTATCAGCGTTAATGTCTACAAATTTCCGTTTAGTATCTTATTTTGTTAGGTATATACTCCCCGCTGAATAAAATATCCTTGTACAGTATAGGTTACTCAGTTTGTGAATCTTTTTCATCAGCAATTATCGCCATACTTAGACGAGAAAACCTTAATTCAACAGAATATTCATAAATTCATAGTGGGTTAGCGGAACGGAAATACACGCTACACACGCAATGAAATGGGAACTCTGGACGCAAAGTATCATGACTTGTCATTGGTCAATTTGGAGAGTAAAAGGAGGCCACTAGTTGAGGATTTGCTTAGTGAGTTGGGAATTGGGAAGGACATATGGCGGTTTATGCAGTATTATAAATAAGAGACTTTTTCATTATAAGAGACTTTTATTAATAATGGTTTGAATAAACCATTGCTGATCAAAATTGACAAATCCGAATTTCTTTAAATTTACAGAGGTTAAGACAACAGAGTGTGGCCTTTGATGAATACTAAATATACTGTTCTGCTTTACTTTTTTGGGGAATATGGAGGGTCTAAGTTAGGTTATTGCCAACAAAAATGGGTCACATTTCCTATTGCCCCATCATTTACGTATCGATACAAAATTAGGACTGTTTTAGGAGAATGATGGGGTAGTCAATGAAAGTTGTGTCTGTATTTTGAGACATCATTTGGATCATCATGGAAATAATATTTACGATTTCTACCCCTTTTAGAGTATTAATCGTCTGATGCATTGGCTTGTTGGAAATACCCTAACTTTGACCTTCTATATGTCCAAAAATAGGTCAAGCACAACAACAAATTTAGTGTCTGTCGAAGGCCACACGCCTCTGTCGTAATCTCTGTAACTTTGAATAAATTCGGGTTCGTCAACTTTGAATAAAAATGGTTAATTCAAACTATTCGAAAATTCATGATAAATTAAGGGGTCTCATTAATCCTAAATTTTTGAAACAATAAACCTTAGATTTTTTGTTCTAAAATTAGAAATATTCAGAGTATGTTTCCTAACTTTTTTTGCACCCTGTATTACCAATATTCATGTATTGGGTTGATTCCTTTTAAATTCACGAACAGTTTTTGGAAAATTTCAGCTGATTTTTCACAACCGGATCAGTATGGCGGATTTTCTATTATCAAAATTTGCATATTTGCCTAAACAGATTTTTCATGAAATATTTTGAAAATGAATTTATGTACGAAATATTGAAATTGATGTACAAATTTTTTTAAATCGATGATTTTGACCCATGATATTACAACAAAATTTTGGAAAAACCTCTTTCTTCAAATCAAAATAAGAAATACATATAGTTTGGCTGCGATTTCCATTTTAGTTCTATCGCTTCATGTCGAGTCGGTCAGGTGGGATTCGAACCAGAAATGTTATTTCTCGTCAATTTTCTATTAAGATGCGCTCGACCTAGTTCCATCTGAGGACAGTGATGGCATTGCCCGATCTTCGAACGCAAGTTGTCACAGTCTTTAGAATGACCATTATCGGACGTTTCTTCGCAATTCCGGCGCAAAGTAAATGTGGCGAAATGAGTCAAAGGAACAAGCGGAAGTAATCTAGCAGAGCTCCGAAGTGTGGCGACTAGTAAACTCTTGGTATTAGATAAATCAAAAGATTTCTACAATGTTATGGATACCACATAAAATTATGGATACCACTAATGGACTAAATATCTAATTATTTTTTGTCACTTTCGTCGATTTTTGAATCGTTAGTTACTACGACTCTTTCAATGAATTATTAACTGGTAGAGCTTACACAGGTTTGAATCCACCAGTAGCTAACTTTCTTATGACCTATCCGATATCAATGTAAATTTCCACACGATTACTTAGTACCCGGAGAATTTTGATCGTGTTACTGGTACCAGTATATAGACATGGACAGGGTGAGAGAACCCCGTTTTTACAGATTGGCAGTATACCTGGTGACACAATATAGGGATTGAGTGCGCTCATGCTTGTGCACAGCATAACAATAACACAATAGTGAATAGAAACAACCTTGCGAACTTAAAATTGAAAGTTGTCGCTTCAAGACCTCCGTAGGGCAGAGGTAAGTCATCGGATGATCGTACCGTAGGCCTCGGATCGACTGGGTAGGGACACGTTATTTAGAATTTTTTCCATTTTCAATTTTCATTACTTTTATATGACCACAAGGTTACCAGTTTGCCTACCCGGATTACAATTTTTACCCGCTACCTTTACATGGTGGCAGGCGCTCATTATCGCTGCTTTGCAGCTATATATTTTAATTTCTTAGTTTTTTGTTCAGTTTTCTTCATATCTTAATGGTTCCATCCTTCATCTTCATATTTTCATATCAGTAGTCAGAAACTTTTAGAATCATTTCAGTAACTCCTGGCTGAGTCAGCTAAGTGACAAGCAAATAATTTCATGGGACTTTTCTTTCATCACAACCAAATAAAAAGTCTGAATGATGGGTTTACAACAGGTCTTTAAACAAGAGTTTGTGGTGGTCAGAGGATAGATAAAGAAGTCATCTGTTATAGAAAATTATGGCTTTGTAAGGCTTAAAATGCGACTCTATTCAGCGTATCCCTCCGTCCCCTAATGTCATCTGAATTTTTAAATCTATATTACTTCTAAAATTTTCAAACCTCTCGTTTGAGAACCATGGCGTCACCATTGTAGCAATTTTTTATAAATAAAGACATTACTATTCATAAACCTTGTGTTACTTGATTGATTGATTGATTGATTGATTGATTGATTGATTCATTCATTCATTCATTCATTTGATAATTATCATTATTTACATAAGCAGTAATACAGTTCGATGTGTTATGAAATATGACTGACAATCACCAGGACCTCGGAAATTAAAAGATTACCAAGCCGAAGCCCTGAAAATTTTCTTAAACATTAATATGGATAGAGGTTTCAATAAAATTCTTTGTACATGCACTTTATCGATATCATGTTTAATAAACGAACTTCAATCGTCAATAACGTGCTTATAAAATAAAAAGAAACATTATGCAGGGAGAATTCACTTTGAGTCGGTATAGTTCACATGTTGTTGTTTACAGTACGAGCTGTTTATGTGTACAACCAGTACCACTGTAATTGGCTACACACTGATGAGTAGCAGCTCACAGTGACCCACCTATCGAACTCTTTTCTACTTTGAACAGACTTTTTAACCCCGCTTATTGCAAAAATAATTTCAACTCGATTTCACACAAACCGTGATAATGCGAAAAAATTGCTGGTTCACTGATGTTGATGATGGGCCATTATTTGGCGTGGTTTATCTTTTTTATGCATTCCTGTGAAATGTTGACTAGTTTTTTTGACCTGCAAAACCACAAGTAAAACACCAAAGAAGAGCTTTTGCAAAACCTGTGCGAATTCCCAGATAAATAAACAGATTTATCATTGCATTGATGGACTGTATCAATTGTCCAGAATGATAGGGTCGTCGAATATATCTAGGAAGGTCTAAAGCAGGTATTAAAGTATTTAATAGGGCCATCACATACTGTAAACAATAGAAAACATTCAGTGTCATTATCGTGAATGTCATTTGTAATCCTTGTTTACTAAAAGTGGTATTTGAACTGATTTTGACGTTATCTGAAAGTTTGTGTCGATTTCGAATCGCTTTTTGTACCAACAAAAACATGTGTATATTACCCAGAAGAATGACTAAACCAGGTATAAACTGTAGGACCACTTTACCGAAAAGGAAATCGTAGTAAAATGAATAGGTTTGGTATTTTAAAAGGACACGAAGAACTCCAATATGTGGACACTTGTTTTGTGACTGATGAATGTAGTGAATCTTGTCCCAAGCAGTTGGCAAATCATAAATGAATGTGAAAATCCAGATGACTAATGAAATGATTCGACAATTTCTGATTGTGCTAAATTTCCTTGCAAAAAATGGGTGCCGAATTGCAATATATCGATCTACATTTAAAACGAAAAGAAACCACGAGCTACTCATTGTCGTCATTTGGTACACGGCATCCAGATAACGATACACATTTACAAAATACATTTGAAATGAATAATTGTCTGATGATATCATTTTCCGTTGTCTCATGAAATTTAATTCTCTTCCTAACAATGCCGTTAAGCAATAAACAAAATCAGCAATAGCTAACATGCGCAGATAGAATACACTGGTTCCTTGGGAGCATATAGTCATAACTATAAATGCGAGACTGTTTGCAAAGATACCGATGAAATATAATGAAATTCGACACAGCATCATGATAGCTTTATAATTGTCGAAGCCTATAAACGGTTTTTTGATGCATGTTGTAAAATCTGTCATATTTGTTGATCCGGCCATGATGTTCTCGAATGCTTCTACAGAAACATATTATTCTGTGCAGACTTGAATGAAAATCGTAAATCTGTTATTTTACCACTGTAACAGTCATAACTACGAATGCGAGACTGTTTGCAAAGATACCGATGAAAGATAATGAAATTCGACACAGCACCATGATAGTTTGTCGACACCTACGGTTTTCTTATGCATGCTGTTAAATCTGTCATATTTGTTGATCTCGCCATGATGTTCTCGCTTCTACAGAAACATAATGCTCTGTGCAGACTGTAATAATAATCTTCAATTTGTTATTTTACCTTCGGCTACCGCGCGTTCATTTATCAATTACTGGTACTGTTTTGTTTTATGGAATAATAGAATTCCTAGTCTAAATGTTGATAAAAAAATCAATAACAGAATCACAGGTTGAATAAAAATGCCCTAATTTCTCCCACATAACTTTTTGTATAAGAAAATGTTGATTTGTGTTTAAATTTACGGGTGACAATATTCCTACAAATCTCCAAATTCCTACGAACGGTGCAGTTCATAAAACGTCCGTTGATGACTAATTTAAAGAAGATAATCGAAATCAAATCATGATGATTAACATCTCAAACATTCTCTTCAAGAAGCAATTTGAGGTGTTGATCCTAAGAAAATGTTTTGACTCAATCAAATGTGCAAAAGTGAATGAAAAACGTCGGTTCTCCCTATAGAACAGTGGCGACACCTGCTAGAAATAAAAATGATCAACATAACAAAAACATTAGGCTTTTAAATGAACCAGCATATTCGGTTAAGGTTTAGCTTTAAGTTGCGATTACCATAGTCGAATACGTTGGTTGATAAAAACGCCAATTATCTTGAAGGAGCAATTCGAGGTGTGGATCCAGAGGGTAATGTTGACTGTGGCACGGACCTATACAAGACTTACTTATTTTTTTCCTTATTGAAACAACGTATTAATACATAAGAATAATATATCACTCTAGTTTACTTTTAAGTTATATTGTATTAATTTGCAAAAACAATAGATGGTCTAGCTACAATAATACGGTATTGTTATTTCCACTTCGTAATTATATAGAAATTTATTAGCTTTGCCCTTTGTTAATTGTAATATATTTAAAAGTAAATTTTCAAAAATATTTATATAAATAAGATATATTTTTTTATCATGACAAGAATAATGAAATAGTTATAACAAAATATATCTTATTTCCTTCATTATCACCCAATAATATTTTGCACTAATTTTAATCGTGTAATTCGTAAATCGTTCTCCAGAAATTCCGTTGAATTTTTTCAACAATAATCATGATGTCTAATTCGTAACACAATTGTACCGTATATGCGTCGGAACAATTAAAAAAACTGGGAGGAAAAATCCATGTCTTTATTGATTTGAATATTATCTCATAGATAGTTCCTGTATAATTCATCTTTCCTTCGAATTAACTATCTAATTTGTGGTTTCTTGGAATTGCTTTTATTCGTATAAATTACGAATTATACCTACATTGTAGATTGCTGAATTCGTAACAATAAATTGTTTGTCCCCACTTATATGAATTTAGAGAGGTAGACTCTATTATTTACCAGTTAAGTCCACTTCTCTTCCTTGGAAGACAGACTTTCGGAGATTTCCGGCCTATATATCTCATTTTCGTATTATAAAGATACCTTCATCAACTGCATTGCTCTCTCCTTCTTTAACCTGCGATAACTGTTTTGTCAAGGCTACCATCATCACTACCCAACAGCAGCAAGTCATGTTCCTTCACGAATAAGTTCAATACAGTAGAACTCACCCCATTCCTCTGGGGAAAATTTTTTCTGACGATTGAGACACTGTGTGGCACAGGTATACATATATATATTTCATAAAACACGAATAACATTCCTTGCATAAGTCGTATTTTATTGGACCAGTCTATTATTCAAAAATGACTTAGACGAAGAACGACCATCATTAATTGTATTTATGAACAATTACAATTCTTTTGTGTCAATAAATAGATACGACTCAGATATCATTTCATTTTCAAAATACGACTTATACAACGTCTACCGTATTGGAATAACCATGATTAATAAATACACTTCGATGACTTAGAGATTCACGACTAACGCAAGGTTTGAAAAAAACAATAAATATATTTTTAAAAATTATGGATTTTATATATGATTTTTGGCCCGTTTCCTCTGCACCTTTCCTGTTGAATATATCGGATCGAAAATGCGCTTAATATTTTTCACAATTTGCAGTTCAAACTATGCGATGAAATAGTCTTTTACAATAAAAATATATAGGTATTCTTTGCAGTTATCCATTCCTAAAGCCCGGCGCACACCTTCACGATTTTCTACGTATCAGCCGATGACCCGATGAAACGTAGATAATCGCGAACGTGTGTGCCGGGCTTTAGTTATTGAATAGTGAACAATTTGAAGTTTTCTCTCGAATTTGTGATAAAATCCAATGACATACACGGCAAAATATGGTAATGAGTGAATCGACTAGTTCGTAAACGTTGTGTACTGGATGAATGAATGGCCCGACAGTATTATATCACACAATGGCTGATTACAATGCCAGGTTAAGATAACCATTGATTTGAAGCCACAGATTGAAAACTGCACCATTATTCCATGAGAGCTTAAGTCATTCGTAAACTACAGTCAATCCGCACTATAACTACGATGTCCATACCTCACTACAGTCAGACCTCGTTTTAACTCAACCCTTCGGTGCTCGCCCTCCATGGATCGTATACCGAAATACATAGTATTCTTAATTCTACATTATAGCCATCCTCTTGATAATACCTGTATCCGGCTGCACCTTGTCAATAGTTAAATTGAATTTACATTTAAAGGAGGAAAATGTAGAAAGTCTACCTGTGGAGTTATAACGAGGGTTCACTGTAAAGAATTCAAACAAATTCAGAAAAAATAAAGCACCGAACAAAATGGTTACGACTAAATCACTGCATTTTATTTTAAACATTTCAAATTTCACCAATTGGATTTTATCCATGCTTTTTTGCAGAAAACAAAACCTAGCGAGGATGACGATATGTAGACCCACTTGATAGTGAGCACCACGTTCTTCAAACTTCCATTAGTTTTTTGTCTTCATCTAATCTGCGTCGACTGGAAGTAGGAAATAACAATTTCAAATTGAATGAGTATATAACGAAATACTAGAATTTCATATTCATTTAACGTGTCATATAGTACCTAAAGTCACATCACGATTTTATTGAAATCGGGAATGATTAATTTCATGTACCTGGTTTCCAAATAAGCTGTTCACGTTATATCCACATTGGTTAAATGGAACTGACT
>JAYMFW010211682.1:6238-26350 GCA_036785005.1 Tubulanus punctatus
AATAATTAACCATAAGAATAACACAAGATATGATGGTACAAAACAGTTCAAATAAAGATAAAGGTTATAATTTTCAAGAAATTGCCAGAAAATCAACAATTGTATCATCAAATACATTCATAATTACCAGATTTTACAACTGAGTCACCATCAAATTCTACCTCAATACTACTGATAAGGTTGCAGATATAACTCACAATGTATGGTTTGTACTTTTATAACTAAGTTCCCGAGGTTTTAAAAAGGGAAAATGACATCACAATTTTCTGGTCATTAAGGATGGTTATGACGATTGTTTACATGTTGTTGCTGTAGCCAGATCAGCAGTGTCAGTGACTCACATGGAGTAATCAAGTCAGTTGATGTCATAAATCTTAGGTTATCTGTGTAACTTACTATAATTGAGGGTGGGCTTGGAATGTGTGTCACGCAACTTCTGATGAGAAAAACACTATATCCAACTTCTATGTACTTCCTTGAAAATGAACTTTTTGCAATGTCTCGGCATGAAAATCAATTTACAAGTTACACTTAATAATGCACAGATGTCTTCGCACTGTCAGCTTACCGCACTAGCTCAGTTCGTTAATAATGCGCTCATGCATTTTTCAGAAATATTTTTTATTTCTACTATATTGTGAAAATCCAATAACGTCAACATATTACAGATCAATAAAGATTTTGGAATTGAATTATAACAACTCCCTGGAGTAATCATCTCCAAGCTCACACACACTCTCACTTAAGTCAACCCCTTTCAACGATTGATTTTCATTCAATAGGACACTTCTTGAAATAGTTTAGATAAAACACCAGTTTGGGAATTCCATGACTTCGCCATGATTTCCCGGACCTGTACCTGTTATGTCTGCAGTGCCTTGTATTTCATAGAAATGCCAGATAATCAATACAACCTGTTTTGCGTTGAATACAGTGCATTGTGTTGCTACGATCAACCCAGTTTCTAGAAGTAGCTATATGAACATCTTTAAGACTTAAGAGGCTCTTGCAGTGATTTTTGCATGATACTGTTGAAGAGTATGAACTGGTGCAACGACTACTTTTTTAGGGGGGGGGGGGGGAATTTTCATGTCTATTACTATCTGAGCGGATGTGCCAATTTTACTGTTCAGCGTCTAAATACCAATTGACTAAGTCATACGATAAATATAACACAAACAAAGTTGGGGATGAATTCCATTTCCTACTAGAATGTCCCTACTATAATTCAGATCGTTTGAAATTTATGAATCGGTATTATACCAGCAATCCTTCTCTGTTTAAATTACAGAAGCTTTTTAACTCTTCTAATTCTACATTAATAAAATTGTGTAAGGTTATAAGGAAATGTGCCCCGAGTAAATCCCGCTGACTTTGTTGCTGCGCTAAGCGCGTATATATACATGTTAGTGTATGAATGTGTACGTATATATGTATGTATGTACATGTATATGTCTATATGTGCGTATACGTTGTTTTTTTTCTACACGTATACGTATATATTTATCCATGTACGATATAATGTATTTTGTTCTTTGCAATTTTTTATTGTGAACAAATAAAATATGAATTTAATTGAAATCACATCATGCATTTGATTAAAAGTGATAATCTTTTGTTTTCATTAATTTATTGTAATTATTGAATTCCTATAGACCAGTGGTTTATTATGGGTATCCGCTCATAACTATTAATCCTATTGTAATTACCCTCATAAAAATCAAAGTCAATAAATTATCAAAATATATTGGTGGTAGAAGTAGTTGCATGCACAACAGACAAGCTCTTACATACCAATTTATGGGTTTAAAATGGTTGAAAATTAAAGACAAAGCTAAAAGCAATTGTCATACAAAGTGGATATTTAGCCTAGGCCTATATGGCAAATATATATATTCTTACTTCTGCTATTTTACTGTACATTATCGCTGATTGGCTCATTCTGAATGACATCATTTTACTGTCAGTATGTGGTCTTCCAAAATTATTTAGCCGTACGTATTTTGCAGGTTCGAATCCCGATTATATTCAAATACATTTTTCCATTATTTTTCAGTTTTTCAATAAAGTTGCCAGAAGAATCTTATGATACTCAATTTCGAAATAAACAATTTTTCGTAACACCATCAATATATCAATGGGATCCTTCACCAATATAGAGGTCAATTTTGAACAAATTCACCAGCCTCAGTCTTCTTATCAATTAAAATGAGCAGTACAAATTTAAAATGTTTTCTCTGTATAAAATGATACAAACTTTTATGCACAACTAGCAAAATTACAAGCACTTTCGATTTTTAATAATAACTGCTTAAACGATGGTAATGTATCACCACCATAAAAAACCGTGCATACTCCACCATTTTGAAAATTGAACTGACAGTAAATGACGTCACTCAAAATGAGCCAATCAGCGATATGTACGGTAAAATAGCAGAAGTAAGAACTTTGCCGTGCACGGTTAAATATCCACCACTTCACATCTACAAGTAAGTTTGATGATGTCATATGTGGGTTATTGTGACAATAACCTAACTTCCCAGAATAAAGCTCAGATATACCTACTCCGTATTGACGTGGATGAAAAAGTAATGCACATGTCAATCTGCCTCCAAGGTTTGCAGTTCGACCCCCGGGTGGATCCAGTGTGAGGGCAACACATTCAAATGCCTCCCTGTCATGAAAATCATGAAGGGTTAATACACTGCCCGAGGCATTAATTACCGACCGGCATGAGTTAAGACCAAAATCAGCTGTTAAATCAGTCAATATTAGTAGGCAGAATCATCACACAATAACAAAATTTTTAAGTAGATTAAATTCTGTATTCAAGTTAAGTGGTCCGACAGTTTAAGTGCACTGTCATGAGTTCAAAAGCAAGATACATCAGCGTAAAACGAAACTAACTGAAAGGATTCCTCACAGACTAACAACTTTAACTTAAAAAAAATTCAGGGAATGTCGTCAACCGATTATCAGCTAGCTAACCACGCCAAAACGTAAAATACTTACCTATTCACTTTTGCAATTGATAAGTAATGGTTCTTGGGTAATATAGATCAGGGAATTTAGTAATGACAATATACACCATATCACGTCGTAGATGTTTTAGTAATGTAAACAGTGTCTCGAAATGTCGAACATTTTTCAACATGGCAAATCCCAAATCACAGCCGCTGAAATGGCGATTATTATAAAAAATTTTCTAACCAACCAGTAAATTATAGATTTTGGTAAAAATCGAATCATAACTGTTTATTTCGACAAATGGTTAAAAGAGTTTGGTATAATTTTGCAAATTTTAATTTATCTTAATTTCGCCGTGGCAATGTATAAAATTATAAATTTTATATTGCGATACTTAGCAATACCGCATCCGGGTACCTGCTAAGTGAACAGTACATCCATCCAACCAACTACTTGTTTTTACATGCAAAAGTCTAAAATTTCAATCCAGTTGGTTGATTTGTAGAATCATTTAACTTTCCATTTCAGGTAATCACCTTAGAGAGTGTTAGATTTGAATCGTAGAATGCATGATTAGTTAATAAAATGCTGGGAATACCACCAAAAGTCAAACCCTGATCCCCCAGACAGAGAGAGGAGATTTCTTAATCTTAGTTTCTCTTTTCTCTCACTCATATATGTCTGTCGATTGTCGGAGGTATTGACCAATCTGGTAAATAAATATAGATTTAACAGTTGCATTAGGGCCAGCAAGTGAATTTCTACCAGTTTTTTTCCGCTATCCAATCCTAAAAAAACAGTAGGCCTACATAACTTTCCCTTGTTTATTGGAAATATATGAGATTTGGCGTGGCTGAGACCATGTCCTTGTGGTAAGAACCTCTGCAATAGAAAATTGTTATTATGTGAAAATTCCTACTCCGGGTCACCAGCCAGTCGGAAGTGTTTTATTGAAGAAAATTTACTACTAACTACTACTGTGTGTCAAACATGCTCTCGTTTCCATAACAATAACCATAACCATAATTATTTTCGACACTTCAAAGCTTAGGTAAGCTTATTTGCCGCTCTATCGAAGAAAAGTTATTTATGGAGTACGCATGGTAAATTTCGAAGCTCCAAAATGTTTATCTATGTCATGCTTGAAAGCTATAATAGACAGCGCATTAACGATACGATGCTTTTGATCAATATTTTTGTTAATACTTCAATAAATCATGTACGACACTTTTTTATACATTGCTACACTCATTAAAATTTTACCCAACAAAAATCAGCAGTATTGTTGAATATTTTACATCATCAATTGTTTTCTTCTTTTACATTATCTTATCAAAAATTGATTGATAATTTTTTTGTTAAAACATTCCGAATGGAAAATCGAAATTGGGTCGAAATAAAAATAATTTAAACCTTTTAAGCATTACAAATCTCCTATTCTGAGAGGATTTTAGTTGATAAAAACTAACTGAAACTTTATTGTGATAAATAGATGTTTATTGTTATCGGGCAAATTTTTTCTGCGGATACTGATATGTGATTCAGGTATGTTTGTTTATTTTCTACTAAAATATCGACAAAAAGCAGAAATGAGAGCATTTTTGACAGACAGTAGGCATATTATCACCTAATAGTAATACTGAAATCAGTTGCTTTCTCCTCACTGCGCATGCACAGATCGGATGTTTTGATGCATGCACATTGACCATTTTCATGGCAAAAAGCAGATTTTTCCGTTCTAAGCAGAGGACTTTTGTTAACAAAACCCCACTGAAACTTTCTTGTGAAAGATGAACGTTTATCCTTGTTAGGAGGATACTTATATGTGATTTAGGTATGTTTGTTTATTTTTCATGAAAATATTGATGAAAAGCAGAAACGAGAGCATGACAGACAGTTACGATAGGTTTCACACTATTATTCATGTTCATCTGATTCAGTTTGAAGCAACATTTTGATGAAAACATTATTGTTCTGCAGGTATGTCTGATGATGTTGTCGATAATATGGAGGATGATAATCTTTCGGATCCGACATTCACGACCAAAGAATTGTTAGATGGGACGGAAAAAACCATCAGCGAGAAGGAAAGTATAGATAATGATCAAGATGTTGAAAATGATGATATAGAAAGCAGTGGCGATGATGAAGATGATGATGATGATGATGACAATGAGGTAAGTAAAATGTAATATATAAAAGCTTGATTTTGGATGCTGTAGGATGGCATCACATTCTAGCCAATCACTGCGATCGGAAAGGAGGTAGTGTGCCATTGTGATATTTCTTGCCATACGTAGAATTCTAATATTTGCATTTTTAGGATGACAGTGATGACGATAACGTAGACAGTGAAGGTATCTATCAAGTCTTGAACTAGACTTTTGAAATTTAGAATATTTGACATCATTGATTTTATCTCACGTAAACTCTACTGAAAATTGCTGAATGAATGAATCATAAACTGCTTCTTGTTGAGGATTACCGGTGTTTTAGTAATCATTTTCTGTAATTGACTCAACAGCTACAAATCTGTGCCTTTGTCGTATCATTTAAACCTTTTGAGGGATTTCATCAAATTTTTGACATTGAAATGATTTTCATAGGTCTAAATGATGTAACACTAGCAAAATTCAAAATTTGATAACGAGGAATCCATGATTTTTGATATAGGAAGTGAAGATGAGGCTGAGGATGAAGATGCTGATAATCAAGATGATGAGGAAGCTGACAACAGCGATGTAAGCGATGATGATTGTGACCGCTGTCCGATCTGTCTTAGTCGATTCATCGGGCAGGAGATCGGGAATCCGGAAAGTTGTGAACATTCATTCTGTCTCGAATGCATTCGAGAATGGTCCAGAGTAAGTAGATCAGAAATTATTGATTTAATAAAATTCTCTGATATTTTTGAAATCTTATTTCATGATACAAATTGTGAAATTTGAGCAAAAACTCTCAAGACTCAAGTTTATACACGAAGCCACTGTAGTGCTTAATATTCTTTGCTCAATTAAGAGACTTTACT
This sequence comes from Tubulanus punctatus, assembly GCA_036785005.1. Lineage (NCBI taxonomy): Eukaryota > Metazoa > Nemertea > Palaeonemertea > Tubulaniformes > Tubulanidae > Tubulanus > Tubulanus punctatus. Next base: position 12,234 of record JAYMFW010211682.1, read on the forward strand.
TTTTAAGCATGATCATGAACTGTACTCACAAAAAAGCCAAAAAGCTTAAGGTTTTGGAAGGGATATATACATTTTGCTCATCGTAGTTATGAAATCCTTAACATTGTCGGAGATAACAACATTTGTTTGTTTTTCAGAACGTTAATACTTGTCCAGTCGACAGACAGGTTTTTCATTTGATCTTTGTTAGACAAGAAATCGGTGGACAGATCTTACAGCGTGTAAGTATTACTGCGATAAATCAAAGTCTGTTATAACTCTATTCTTTATAATGTCGAGTTCGCATAACATTTTCTGACGACCAAAGCTGCCAAATCTAGTTCAAATTCTTTATATTGCCACATATTTTCTATATCCCATTAACGGTGCTATTCTAGCTTTGATTTTAGCAATCCTTGATGTCAAAAACCATGTGCTTCACCTTTCCTTATTCAAAAGTGAATTTATCTCTGAATCAAACTGAAAACAAACTAATAAACAAATAACTTCTATTTACTTGACGATTTTCATTCCTGACCTTCATTCAAAATTTGGGATGATTATGCATGTACAAACGGTGTTCTTTTTTGTGCAGGTTAAATGCGATGATCGTAAGTTACAAGTAGATGATGAGGTCGTTGAAGATGACCTGACGTATTGTCAGATCTGTCATCAGAGCGACCGCGAAGATCGTATGTTGCTCTGTGACGGATGTGATCAGGGGTAAGTAATAACCAACATTTAACTATTTATCTGCCACAATAGCATTTTGATCATCCTTGCATTATTGTGAGTGGCAACCAAAATTTCTTGAAATTTGTCTGCCAGTGGTTGTTAAAATCGACAATGTTCTGAATCTCTCGGTGTCTCTGCTACCAAGAAATGAAATTTGATTGGTTTTCAAGAAACAAATTGTTTTGGAGATTTTTGGTAATTTTCTCTGGCAAGCTAGGGTTAAGTTCATTACCCTGAAGGATTTTCAGCTCATATCTTTGTCATCCGTCTGCTGTGAATTTTTTGTGGACATGGTGAAAAAAGTCTGCCTCACCTTACTCATGCATGAATACATTACAAAATCCATCATGCAATCATTCCTTAGACATAGATGAAGCAACAGCATAGCTTAAAATGTGTGTGGTCAAAATGTCTTCGGTTAAATTCATAAAGCGTAGGACATTCTATAGTTTGAGATGTATATTTTTGTAGGTTTCACATGGATTGTTTGACGCCAGTTTTGTTGAGTGTCCCAAGTGACGAATGGTTTTGTCCGACTTGTACACAAGAAAATCAACAAAGTAAGATCTGTTTCAGAAGAAACAAAGATTTAGATTAATCTGATTATGTTCTGGCTGCCCCAACTAACTCTAAAGGTGACAGAATTGCCAGTAAATGACAGACTGGCGCCTTTGTTCTGTGCCCTGCATTTGACTCTATTGAAACATTATTAGTTTATTACTTCCTGTCCTTAATTGAATTGAATTATCCGATTCCGCCCCATTTTCACATGGATGTATTGACATCACTGAACAGACCTTATGTAAACCGCATATATTTTCCAAAATATTCAGATCTTTTCAATCTCCTTGAATCCATTAGTAGATACCAAAGGCATATTTATCCCCACATAATCAAAATAACTTTCAAAATGTCCATTTATCCTGGAAGGAAAGCAATTTGGGGCCATCCATAAAGTACGTATGCACAAAATAGGTAAAATTCAGACCCCCGCCCCCTGGATGCTCCAAAACGCTTTTGGCATACGCTGTACGCTTTTGGCGTGACCCTTCTCCGAGCGTACGTACTTTATGGATGGCCCCTTTGGTATACGATAATCACTGTATTTATCCTGGAAGGTAAGCAATAATCCTGCTTAACCAATCATATGATTGGTAATTGGAACTGATTAAGTTTACATTTACTCTGTCAAGGTACACGGTGTAGTGTAAGGAATTAAACTTTATATGGCGAGCTATTTCTATTATGTCAGGATAAAAACCCCTTTCAACTTGAATTTATCACATTTATTATCGAAAAAATACAGGGGTGAGTTGTTCAAAATCTGTTCCATATTAACCGGTTGTTGAATACCTCGGTGACAATACAATTTCCATTGTCACCGTGGTATTAACTACTGGTTAGCATTGAACAACTTTCGATACAACTCGCCCCTGATCTTTTCAATCCGATTGAATTGATAAGTAGATATTTGAGCTTGATTTATCGTAGATATGGCGGATGTCGTCGAGATCGACGTCACAGAGATCGATGATCTGATGTTGGATCGCGAACCAGCCTCGTTCACTCGAGCGAATACCCAGCGTCGTCGCATCGCTCGCACAACGATCGCCGAGCGTGTCCGCGCTCGAATTCAACAACGCCGACGCAGGCCCGTTATACTGGTACGTATCCTAGAGATCTCCTTTAGTATTAGGTTTTGGGTCTTGGCACCTGAAAATACTGTCCAAAATGCTACTCGGTGTATAAGTCGAGGTAGTCGTTAGTTTTGTCCGTCTGTGCTAGGGTTTATGTTGATTGATATGATATGTGAATTCAAATTTCTTAATCAGGACTCAGAGTCTGGCTCTGACTCAGAAGATGCGAATTTCAACCCAACAAATCATCTAGTCACAAGTTCAATTGCTACGGCAACCAATACTGCGGCAGCGAACGGAATCAAATCTCCGGTGAAACGTAAACGGACGACGAAACGCAAGACGAAAAGGCGAAAAACGTCGACAAAGAAAAAAAGCAAAACTGGTAAAAGCCCAGTAAAACGTAGGAGGAAGACGAGAAGGAAAAAGGGTAGAAGATCATACAAAAAGGTGATTAACATTTCCGGCAGAGGTTTAGGGGTTTAATCATTGGTTGCAAACTAACCGGCTGTTTTGGTTGAAGTAAATTATCAATAGATTATCATAATAAACAAGGTTCTCGCAGGTCATGGAATCCTGGAAAAGTCAGGGAATTTGAAAATTGGAATTCCAGGCATGGAAATCCTGGAAAATCAGGATTTTATCTTCAGAGTAATATAAAAGTCATTGAATTTCAAAATTTTGGATCCAAACTTTGCATATTTTATGCGAAAACGCCAAAAATCATTGAAACCTCTACACCCAATTAGAGCCATATCAATAAGTGGTTGTGGAATTTCAGGAAAGAGGACCGGTGAGAACTTTGAATAAAGCAATGGCTATTTCATCATGGAACCATTAATTTGTTTATTTGATGGGATACATTAGTTACTCTACGTATAACTCAAAACTGTAGTCCTCTTCATTGAAAATGAATTGTTTAACAACAATTTCTTGAAACTAAGAAGATCCTTTTAGTTTTCAGCCGACAAAATATTTCCATACCAAACTTTAGTTTGACATACATCAATTTATTTTCAGGTGGCACGTGTGAAATCATTGACTCCTAAATCGCGAATTGCGAGGTCTCTAGGTCTAGGAAAACCACCACCAGGTCGTATCATACCGACTGTAAAGGAGCCGAAAAAGAGAGAATTTTTAGATTCACGGAATTCAGACAATATTGTCCAACCGCTTTCAATATTCGGCAGTGATCTTGATCTTCCGGTTGTGAATGATAGGTAGGGTAGGAAAATCAAAGTCAGAATGATGTTAACTTCTAAAGGGATTTACAATTTTCAAACGAATAAGATATGAATACAAAGGTGTTTTTACAATCAATGAGTCAGTATCATTATTTCTCATTTTCATTCAAAATCTTGTTGACATTTTTCTCAATAAACAAAACTGGAACAATTTTGTCAGCAGTCTGTGTAAATATGATTTCCTTATTTCAGTGAGCCCATCCCAGGGCCATCGGCGGCGTCATCTCATTCACCAGTCAAAAGGAGCAAGTATTCAACATCGGCATTGAACTTCAGATGTGCTATCGCAAAACCAGTCTTGTAAGTTGCCGCAGCTAATTCTTGTTAGATACAGTAACCGGTCAGTCATATGTCCAATTTAATAAAAGCAGAATGTAATGAATCCATCTAAACAGTGCCCAATACTGCCCAATTGTGAAAGATGGATACCAGTACAGGGTTCGACATAAGCTCTGGTCCGCTCGCCCGAGGCTAGTGGATTTCTCGTCGGGCTATTCAATTATAAGTTTTACTAGTCCGTCGGGCGAGTGGGTTTTTTTCTGAACGGCTAGTTTCACTTTCTAAACTAACAATTTTAATTCTGTATAAATAAATATTCATTCAATGTCTTCGTCAGTAATTTGTCCTTCACGAGACTAACACGGCTCATTCTAGTGTTTTAATTGATTTTCCATTGGCTCATTGAATTACAATTGGGGGCTAGTCCAACAGCTGGGGGGGCTAGTAAAAAATTAAATTGACTAGCCCTCTGGTCTAGTGACATTCTTTTCGTATGTCGGACCCTGCAGTAGTAAAACTTCTTCATACATCATTTTCGCATTGTGCAGCAGTAAAACTGAGCAGTCATAGTATTTTTGTTTGTGTTCTTTTTCAACATTCATTTGAAACTTGCATTTGTTTTCTGTTTTCAGACCCGGAAGAAGTAAACGACCAGCATTGGCTGCTGTAGCAGCGGAATCAACTCAAAAATCTTCAAGCCTAGACTTCCTCGGGGACATCATGGCTGGGCAAGAACTCTTACACTTGAAAAGCAAAGACGTACAGATTTCTAAAGATGGTCAGTATTATTGAAAACGCCTCATCAGTATTTGGTGGTTATTGTAAAACATAGCAACGATGATAAAAATGGTATACTGATGTAGATGTATTTCAATTTTGATGAGTGATTTCATAACTTCAGAAACTGTCGCTTATCGTACTGAGTAGTCCAAAAGCTATCGTACCGTGTATCTGAACTTCCTGCGAACTGACTGATGAGTCTTAACTCATTGTACAGCAATGCTTGGTTATAACACCTTTCTTATGGAATCCAATCTGGCCAATATTCAAAAGGATGAATCTGCTAGAATGATCTCTACTTTAAGTAACGACCTTTTATTATGCAAATCACTGCCATCGAAGCCAATGTAAGATATATTCTTGTACTCGAACGTAATCCAAACAAACATTGGAACAAACATTTACCTGGTAATAATGATACATTTATGAAATTGATTCACACATCTATTGGAAATGCATTGAGTGATGTGACAACTGGGTCATAAGCAAACACTGTTAAGTGGCTGAAAGCTTCCAGTGTCCCTGTTTTTGCGTTATCAGGAAGTTTGACTGTAAACCAAAACTTTTATCCTGAATCAGTTCTTTAGAAATGGTTATTTATTTGAAATGTTCAATTTTTCAGGCTACCTCGAACGTCTTCAAAGGGAAAAAAGTGCCGTCGTAATGAATGGCGTTTTATCCAAATCCAGCGATCAGAAAACTGATGATCGCTCAGATAAGACTGTTTCCGAAGAATCGGAATCTCGTAAACAGAACGCGAGTGAAGACATTGTTACGCAAATGAGTGTAATGGACAAAACTATCAACGATTCGGCCTGGAATCCTAAAAACGATACATTGTTGCTCAGTACTAGTGGCGCCACCTTGTACAGCGATGACGAGTCGGACGGCGATAAAAGGCGCCGAACGATGGCTCGTTTAGCAGTGCTGTTACCGCACACCAGTAACAAATACAAACAGCGTACAATGACTAGCGGCGATGGCGATAAAGAGAACGGCCAAAGTAACGACAACGGTAGCGGCGGTACCGGAGAAAAAACTGATAACGTTTCGAAGAAAAGTGAGCATAGATCGAGCGGGGATCGTCAGGGTAGCAGTAGTCGGCGAACTACCAGTAGTCGTGATGATGGTGATGATCGGGATAGCGACGATGATCGTAGGCGGCGTCGCGATAAGAGGAAACGAAGCAAAGACAGGGTCGAAGATGATAAAAAGGATGAAGACGATGACGATGAAGATGAAGATCGGGTTGTAGATAACATACAAGACGTGCGGATCGTTGAAGTGAGGGATAAAGGTGATAGGAGTAAAGGTGGTAAAAGTGATAAGAGTAAAGATGGTAAGAGTGATAGGAGTAAAGATGGTAAGAATGACAAGAGTAAAGATGGTAAAAGTGATAGGAGTAAAGATGGTAAAAGTGATAGGAGTAAAGATGGTAAAAGTGATAGGAGTAAAGATGGGGATAAAGATCGAAATTCGAAAGTACCGATTTCTGAATTGCCTCGAATACCGAAATGCCAGCAAGAGTCGCCGACACCTGTAGACGATGAAGACGATGATGATGATGACGATGTGCAAATTGTGGCGTATCAACCCGGTCGCTTGGTAATGCCTCCTCTGTTACCAAAGGGCCAGAATAAATGGGAAAAGAATCTGAAACGTTTGAATTCGGCTGAGGAAAAAGCCAGCGAGAATAAGAAAACGAAAGATGCAAAGAAAGGTCGGAATTACAGGACAAAGACAGTCGAACAAGAGGAAATGGAATGGGTCGAACGAAGTGTTACGGGTAAATCAGATGATCGCAGTCGCCATCGCCACCGTCGTAGTCGTTCGAAAGACAAATCACCGTCGGCGCAGCGATCTCGCGAAAAATCACGATCGCGGGAAAGGTCGCGTAAATCAGATGAGCGATCGCACTCGAAAGATCGCCGAAATCGTCGGTCCTCCCGTTCGCGCGAGCGCTCAAGTCGTCGTCGCAGCGGCCGTGAGCAGTCGCATTCTCCGGAACCGCGAGCGAGCGAGCGTAAAAAACGCACTCGCCATCGGTCGCGCAGCGCAGAACGTCGAGCTCCACCGCGTAAACGCGATAAGTTCGGTCGTGATATTCCCGAAAATCGTCGACCGAGTCCAGTAGTCGATCGTGCGCGCTCGGCCGCGGCGCACCACCGTCAGATTAGTCCCGATAGTAACACTCGTCACCGGGCGGCGAGTCCACCATCGAGATCAGTTGCACGTAATTTGACACCTGATAATGACAGACGTCAACAGAGCCCCGACTCGGCTTACAATCCCCCGCCCCCAGATTCTTCGTTGAGTCCTGTTCCCGATAGTTCACTCGATGCCCATGTACCCAAACCGCCTCCCCCTCCGCAATTCGTTCCCGAACCGACAACAGAGTTTACTCCTGTCGAAGCTCACCCTATAAGCGTCGTTCAACCCAATATTCCCGACAGCAGCGGAATTTTCTGTCATCACGCTCCTCCGCCTGATCCCGGTCGAGTACCGATTCCTCCCAATATCAATCCGGCATCTGGTTTGGTCGATATGGACATCACTTACGATCCCGCGGAACCGACTGAGTCTCAGTCACCTCCGGTTCGATTTATTCCGCGAGAGCCCGTTCTCGTGCCCGTTCCTCCAGCCCAGTCTCCTCCCACTCATATGGTATTCAACCCGAACGGTCCACCTCCTCCACAGTTTCATCGAATGCCCCATCCCCACGAAATGGAAGTCCCTCCTCCTCCGTTAATGCCCGGTATGTTACCCCCACCACCTCGGCCCCGAATGGGTTTGTTACCACCAAATATGCCCGGTAACTTACGACAACAGATTGTCATTAACCCGATGTATTTAAATCGACAGATGGGTTTCCCAGGAATGAACAGACTTCCTCCGGGCACGCATTTACAACTCCAAGTCGGACCCGGAGGAGTTTTACCGAACCGTTTTATGGTTCCTATGAATCCCGGTATGCTTCCGCCAAACAGCGCCAACAATATGTTAGAAAATATAGAACTTCCCCCGGGTCGGTTGTCTGGACAGCCACTTCCGCCAACATTTTTACCTCCCCCTCCCCCTGAAGAAGATGGTCAAATGCCTTCTCATCCTCCACATTTTCCGATGATGTCACAGCCACCTCCTCCCCTAACCTCTATGCAGCCTCCGCCAGGTTTTCACCATCGACCGATGCATATTTTCCCACCTCCAGATCATCAAATGCATCCTCCGCCTGCCATATCGATTCAAAACCTGGTTCAATCGGCTCCTCCGCATTTGATGTCGCGACCACCCCCTCCTCAAATGCATCAGCCGATGGACGCCCAGCCGATCTTCTCTGTACCCACTTCGATGCCGACACCGTCGACGCCACCCGTGAAGTCTCCCCAGCAGAGATTAGAAGCGCCGATGACCGTCGTTTCTTCGCCGATACGATTCTCACTAACCCCGATGAACAATCCCGCTTTGATCGTTAGTCCGCTGAATCGACCACCGTCTAGTCCTACCCTTCGTCAAGCGCCACCGAATCTCGCTTCCAGTCCGACAAGACCCGTTTTGAGTCCGAGCGTAAGACCTGTGTCGAGTCCGAGCGTTAGACCCGCTTCGAGTCCGACTATTAGTCGCAATGCGCCGTCTAAACCGCCGGAGATTGTCGCGTCAAACGCGACTAAACCAAACACGGACAAACACGTCGCTAATATCGACATCTCAAAATTACTCAATTCGCAAGCAGCTTTGGCGGCGTTGTCGAAAATCGCTCCCGGTTCCGAGAAAAAGGACGAATTTAAAGTGCCGTTGCCGCCTAAAAAGTCAGCTATCGGCGCAGACATATTCTCAAAAATTACCCCGCACGGCAAGAGTTCGAACAAAAATCTATCGACGGCGAACAGCAATAACAATAAAGACACTCCGGGGAAATCGGTTAGTTTTAGTAGTAAAGATCCGGAGTTGGAAGTGATAGAAATGGATGCAGCGTCTCCGCTTGATGACCTTGAGTTTAGTTTCTCACCTCCCCCTCTCGACGAGGTCAAGGTTAAAGATACTAGCGCGAGTAGTAAGTCTTCGAAACGTAAATACGACAAGCATGGCGGCAATAATAGCGAAGATACGAAATCGTCGTCGTTGTCTTCCGAACGAAAGAAAATCGAGAAGGAAAATAAATCGTCGAAGGAAGATAGTATAATACTAGCGTACAAAAAGCCTGGAACGAAGTCGAAAGATCTGAGTTGGTTGAATCCCGATCAGAAGGACGATAAGCCGTCTACGAAAGGCAAAAATGAAAAGGTTTGTTTGTTTACATTCTTGAAATACATTGTAGGTTTGTTCCATTTCGTTTGACTGAAAATTCTCTTGAAAAATGTGTTGACTTGAAAATTACTTGTTCCGATGGCCATTGGAAACGAATTAAAATCGAATGAAACACGAGACTATAGTAGAACGTGTATCCTGCCCTATCCCTTTTGAAGTTTTCATGTTGAAATCATCGGATCAGAATTGTAGGAGAACGATTCATGTAATAATTTTTCTCGATGAATTCTTGGTTAGAATTGGACAGTTAACCTGGACTAACCGGTGATGTTAATCATCACCATGTGTGTGGCTGAGTGGTCTTTTTAGCCGCTAAGGGCTGGTGACACCTTAGCTAAATATTCCTTTGCCTCATATTCTATTTAAATTTGCCTCGCTTAACTCGGAATATCGCTTAGCTCGGACAAAAAATCCCAGTCCCAGGAGATCCAATGTAAGCGGTGTCTTGTGTACCCCCTCAAGGAATTATTATTAAAAGTAATTGGTTGGCGATAATTGATGAAATGCGCTCATCTCATTTCAGGTTTTACAGAAATTGAACCGTCAAGAGAGGGTAATCGAAGAAGTCAAACTTGCCATTAAACCTCATTACAGTTCACGGAAAATTACAAAGGACGAATACAAAGAAATACTCCGTAAAACGGTGCCAAAGGTTTGTAAACTAATTTGTAAATGCATACCGGTAATTATCCTGAAGTTTGTTGAAATATCAGAAGCAAAGGTTCTTAACCAGTCTTCGAATGTTTCACTAAGTTCAGCGACTCGCCCAGTAGCGGTAAATCCAGTTAAATCCCATTACGATTGGGCTTTAAGTCTAGGCTATACAATAAATTTCATATATTCTAACAATGAAATAACAAAAAGGCATCAATTGTTGGATTATACGGAACCCCTTTATATACAACAATTTTTGGTTCGTTTGGCCCACAGAATTTGGGGTACTAATGGGGTTCAAATAGAAGTTATTTTGATTGATTCAATTACCTAAATAAACACCTTTTTGATTAGTTTAGTTTATTGCCCTTGTGATCACATGCAACCATTGAATGCTATCCCCCCTATTTTTTGCCAAGCAAATTTTTCTCTGTATGAATATGTGAAATTGACAGTGCAACAAACTCATTTTTCGCCTGAAATTGTACCAGATGCTCAGAAATTGCTTCGATTTCTCAAAGAATGAGCGTCAGAAATCCTAGATCCGCCCTTGACCAAGCACCTATGTTTTTATCATTTTAGATTTGCCATAGTAAATGCGGAGACATCAATCCCGTCAAGATCAAATCATTCGTCGATTCGTACGTGTCGCAACTACGACAACTCGAGAAATGGGAACAGAAAAAGAAAAGCGTCACGAGTTCATCGTCGGCCGCGCAGTCGACGTCAGCTTTATCAACAACGCACAAACATAAAGCATCAAAAAAGCACACTATAAAACTATAATAGAAATTAGTTTTAGTTTAACAGTCAAAGCTTGTTATAACGCCATATGTTGTGTTCACTGGTGGATCGAGGGGGCCCTATTTGAAGTGGTCTTATTTTTTCAGTATATTGTACACTGAATGCCTCTTAATGGTATTTTGGGCACAACGGTTTTCCAAAACTTTGCCCCCTAAAGGCCAACCGGACCAGTGCTTATTCACTCTTATCTGTCTTGAAAAATGTGACCCCTTTATGTTCTAAGACCCTCAAACTTTGCCCTATTGGATCCACCCTGGCATTATAACGGATTTCGTTTTATGAATGACTGCAATTGACTTAAATTGAACTGAATTTGCCTGATGGGCTCTGGATGTTAAATTAGCTAAGGCATTTTAGTATTATAACGAGCTTTGGCGGTGCTACCATTGTCTTAAAAAATGTGTTTTCATTAAATTATTCTATGTCTTCAGTGATTGTGTATGCGAAGAGATTCTATATAAAAAGATTTTTTTCTTTATCTAGTGATTGTAAATGTGAGTGATTGGGAGGGTGTGATTTTATATTATACAACATTGTACATGTACTTATGAAATGATTGAAAAAAAACATGTAAAATAAGTAATGTAATATAACACCTTAGTAGAAACTTCAAAAGTCATTGTTGTTTTCTTTTATATTTTGGATTTGGCGATTTATAAGGAATTGACTAACAAGGCTTTAGTAGGAGACTCATGAGAGGGATCAACATGAATAGAGTATATGACTGGTGACCAATAAAATGGAAATACTCTGAACAATTCAAACCCGAGCTAGTAGGATGCAGCACTTAAAATTTTTGGATGGTGATATGGAAATTTTCTATTTTATTACTGGATTTTAAATGTTAGTATTCGTAATCTAAATTCTTTCATTATTCTTCATATGCGACCTTTACTTCTTGATGAGAGTCCGCCAAGATATCAATATACCACATGGACAGAGATCGAGAAATAGACGAAAAATAAGGTTTGCGGATGTCCGAAAAAATGATTATACCCATCTTAATCTAGGTCAAATAAACTGTGGAATTTACAAAAATATATTTATACTGATATTTCAAAGTTTACATTTATCCCACAATTGAGCTACCAATTTGGTGATAATATTGGGGTTCGAACCACAACTAACTTGTTCGGCGTTTTTCAAGTGAAGGAACGAGTATGGACCTGTGTATGTCAAACTTAGCATGATTATTGTCAATTTTATTGCTGTTGTAGGGGCTTTTTTAATGTACTTCTTTGTATGTTTCCAGAAAGTGTCAGTAACTTAAAATAGCCACGTTTGTAAATTGTAATATGCTTCAGTTCAGTAATCGTTAATATGTACCTTAGTAAATTCAATCAATTTTATTGTTTTCACATTCATTTCGTTGACGTTGTTCTTAATCTTTTATTTAATTTAAGATGAAGCACACTTGATTTGAAATGACTCGAAGGACAGCTAACTTAAGAAACTAAGATGAATATTCATGGTGAAAAAGACCCCTCATGTAATCCTGTTGAGCCATATTTGGAAAAGGTACGTATCTTCATCATTTTTCAATTGACTTCTTCGAAGCAAGAAGGCCCGCCCAAAAAAAGTCATTACACCACTGCTGGTAGCAAACTGTTCGGTTAGGGTGAGTTTTGGTTTAGATTTATACCGCAGATATTAGAAATCAGTTGGTAGAGACTGGTGAATTAAGAATTGACATTATATTACTAACTTGGGCATTGTTTCTTATCACCACCCGCCCCGATTTTTAGCGCTGTCCCAATTTTTTGAATATTTCATATCCACAAATATTTGATAGAGTATTGTGCACCACTCGAGAAGTTAATCGAATATAACTCACTGCTTACCAAAAGTGATTGAATTCAATGGACATGATTGTCCGCGAGAGTTAAATTGAACTGTGCATTTCAGAATTGATGTTTTAAAAGTTTATCCTTTTGATTCTCAACAAACCCTACAGAGATTTCTTAGACGAAAATGTCATGAATAAAGTCTAAATTGTGGTAGGGCCTAAAAAAAGAAGATATAAAATAAAAAACCTCGCCCCGATATTTTGAATTTTTTTTAGAGATGAGAAACCATCAATTATTTTTATTTGCCCTAATATTACAGTCCGCCCGTAGTGGTTTCATTTCTTCATATATATGTTCTAACCACTGCGAATTTTCGTGTGATTGCATGCGAACGACGTAGGTGTCGTATAAGTGCAAAATTCGCATTTTAAATATAGTGTCTGGGGCACTGATTGGCTACAATATTCACACGATTCTTTCAAAATGGCGCTGCCCTTGAATGTTTACTGTAATGCATTCTGATTGGTCGGATGCTTATTCGAATATTGGATGCCGTACGGGGAAATCACGGCCAAAGTAAGCAGTGGTTAGTTTGGTCGATACGATGTAGAGCCGAATGAAACGCTGCGAAGGGAGCGTACCCTAATATAAATGTTGCGTAATTCTTGCAGGACGATGTCGGTCTTTATCCGACACAGATGGGCGACGTTGACAGACCGACGGACGGTCGACCACCGCCCCCACCCGTCCCTGGAGCTCCGCGGGATCCGACTCTGGAAGAGATGAAAAGTTTCGACATTGTTCGAGCGACGCAGTATGGAGTTATCGAACGTGTTCAAGAATTGATCGAAAGTGGACAGGACGTCAACGAACCCGATGCTGAAAACGTTACACTTCTTCATTGGGCAGCTATAAATAACCGCGCTGATTTAGTCAAGTAAGTAAACGCAGAGTTGATAAGATAGATATATATAGATATATATGTATTGTGTTCATAGATTAATTTAACATAATTAACCGAATTATACTAATATAAGAGTACTGAAAGGAAATGAAAGAAACTAAAGGAAGGAATGAAGAAAACGACCAAAACAACACATGCATTTGATATGAATTTTATACATCAGAAAATATTTTCAAAAAAGGTTTCATACGTAATGATCATCAAGTTTCGATTGAAAGGGACATTTGATTCATACATACATCTCGGAACTAAGATTTAAAACTAAGGGTTCTGATCTTAGCTCACTGTTGAATCCCCTCGGCTAAAATAGATCCGAGTGATGAAATCTTGCTTTCACTAATTTCAGATATTTCATGTCAAAAGGAGCAATTGTCGATCAACTTGGAGGTATATTGAATGCAACTCCTCTACATTGGGCAACTAGGTATGATTCCGAAACAAAATAGGGCCTACAGTAAACCTCCCCTAACTCTGACTTTTGTCTAATCCCGACAAAAAATCATATGAATATATTTTGAGTTTCTGTTTATTTCAATGCTGAAACACTTAACTCGGACTTCACCTAACTCGGACTAATTTTGTCTGAGTTAGGTGAGGTTTACTGTATATCTTGTGACACATGGAATTATGAAGTCCTTGATTCTAAATTACACGTGAAATTGATAGATATGCCAACTGGACCAATTTTCTCATTCCAGACAGGGACACTTGCCTATGGTAGTTTTGATGATGTCGTATGGTTCTGACCCCACTATTCTAGATGGAGAAGGTAATATTGAAGTCCATTACATGGTGTATTGAGTAGTTACAGATGGCAGAAAATATGCGGCTTAGTTCGGCTCTATTTCTGACCCGATATCTATATTCTGAGCTTAAAGGGGAACTCAACCCTAAATTTTTTTTAACGTTTATGAAGAAATAAATGATAACTAAAAGCAATGTGATGAAT
>JAYMFW010211683.1:0-13773 GCA_036785005.1 Tubulanus punctatus
AAGAGCGCAGTGGTCATTATTTCACATAACATATAATACGAATAAACTGCGGGTGGAGTGTAATCCAACAAAAGAAATACTGCAGATGAGTTATAGTTCACTGCTAATTTTATAGTTCATTGCTAATCTTCGTGTAAAATTACACGAAATAAATGGGTTCAGCTTGATCCCTTAACCAAGAAACCCCATTTGCAAACCAAGAAAAAACTTTACACACAAAGTTATTGGTACGTGATGAATAATTTACCTTTGAAGAACCGGCTCTTCCGGAATTGTAACCGGCGCAGCCATCGCTTTCAAACCAGCTCCCGTCGCAACTCGACCAAGGCTGGCAATCACACGAAACCATGAATTTACCAACCGGACATTTTATGAATGATCTGGCGTCATCTTTTTTTGGTAACGTTTCACTTGAATAGTCTGTTTCTGTGCATCCACCTTGTATCCAAGGACATATACATTATATAAATTGCCATCCGTTACATGAAACAGCGATGGATTTCGAATAATTATATCCTTAAAAATCATTGATATTATTTATGTAAAATCATTTTTTATTATCATACCGGGTATCCTGAAAAATATATGCATCTGTTTGATAATTCACTAAACCAAAGCCATATGGCTATAACATACCACTTTAAATCTACCACCTTAGCTTATCAATTTACCCGTGTAGACTGAGGTGTGTTCGGAGATTTGTCCTTGGCGTAGGGCTATACGGGTAGATCTTTGTCGTATATTGCGGATTCATGCATAATAAACGTGGATAAATGGATAACCAACTTTCGTGAAACGTCAGCGCAAAAAAAAATCTTAATTACAATTTAGACATTGAATAAATGGACCCGTTTCTTCATTTAATGGTTTTGTCTCCGACTTTGGGTACACCGTTTTCCCGTTTTCTAACAATGTATGGATAGGAGCTTAAGAGAGAAGCTACTATGTCAACCCAGCATACGCATTCAACATGATATTTGAGTACTCATTACAGTATAACCTCGCCTAAGACGTCACTCCCGGGGCCAATATTTATGTATACAATTAAGACACTAAGAATTTAGACAGTTTTGCTCGTGACATCGTATACACACTGCCGACTTTGGCATAGTTTTTGTTATGTGGATCTGAAAAAAACGTGTTGGTTGAACTGCCAGAGTTCAGTGTATTATGAAGAAGAGAAATAATTTACTTACTTGTCCAAACACAAGCAACTAAGAATAAAACCACACAAAATGTATCTTGAAGAATGAAATCCAAAAAAATGCGCATTATCAAATTCCTCTTCCTGGTTGCAGCTCTGATAAATCTGAACGGACCTCGCTCGAAAGTATTAAAGCATTGATTAACTACCACAATAACGAGTGGTGGCCAAGTTAGACACTTTTCAAAACTGGATGTTAATATGTAATAAAGGATGTTGCCGCAGTGGTTCCAATCTGTGTTGATAGCTACCTTTTTTAAAACCGTTGAAAAAAAACATGCGATAACTTTTTTTCTATTACTGGCGATGTCAGGAAACTTGAAACAGAAATGTGATAGCATAAATTGTTTAATGTCGCGCGTGCAACCAGTGTCGGTTTATAACTCGTTTCAGCCAATTGCCGCTGTACTAAATTGGATCAATATTTAACTAAGGGGCTAGTGACCTGATGCCTACTTGGAAAACTTGAGGGATGTTGTTTAAAATACAAAAGTAAAAGTTATTCAATAGATAGATGCCAGCACTAATACATGTAAATCCGTGGCTGGCCTAATTTTTGGGTCCTGCCTCCCTCACGTCACGTGGCATTTTTACCCATTGAGTATCCAAAATCGATTTGAGTATCCAAATTCGATTAGATGCATTTAGATAAATTTCACAGATTGCAACAACTCTCGGTATGTCTGTTTCCAAAAAAATATAACCAACGTTTTTAAAATGAAAAAAAAAGTTTATTACAGAGTTCGACGTTTCGACCGTATCCTAAGGGTACTCATCAGGTACTGACTTACAAATTAACTAATGAAATAGTAAATATTGGAAAATAGGTCAAACATATGTAATTAAAAGATCAAAGAGAACAAGCGCTGATACATCATATAAACAGATTAACCACAAAGTGAAGGATTATGATAAAGCATAAATGGTCAAAATAGCTGCCAATCGGCCATCTATGATTTTGACCTATGAGGAGTTTTATGCGCAAGACTTACTACACTGACAGACAGACAGAGTGTAATAAGATAGACATGTGTATATAAGCAATATCGGTCCATTTAAATTTAAAGTGTTAAGCTTAGATTGCGGCTTTCTTGTATTTCTTTGTATTAATCACCACGGATTTTTGTGTTTTGCGTTCATTATGTGTGTTTTCATGTTACTGTATCGATATTATTCGTTTTATCTCTAATTTATCGATATCGTGCGTGATGATGTTACTAGAGAATCTGTTTTCCTATATTTCGAAAATATCTTTCTCAAATTACATATTGCGTTGAATTATTTCGTGTTGCCTCAACTGAATAACAAACTCAAAAATTAGCTTCAAAGCAGCGATAAAGGGTAGTTTTGAGACATTACAGAATGCGCTACTTTTAAATATGCGTATGAACTTTAAAACTATTATCGCAGTAGATTCCCCATAAGGGCCCCGCGTCAAGATGCGGGTGCCCTATAGTATTCTTTGTGTCCGTCCGTTTTTGTTACCTGAAAAGGCCTGTAATTTTCGATGTAGTTGACCTTTGTAACCAACATACCATGAACGGGTTCGATATTCATAAAAATCGGACTCATTATGGTGGAATGGCAGCCATCTTTGTTACCAAAATGTCAATTTTTGGAATTTAGTTGGTTTTATCTAAGTAAAACATATTAGTGCAAGCTTTTTTTCTCCAATACAGTTTATCGGCTTCCAATTTTTCTAAAGAGTTGAGTCCGTCAATTTTGCCTCCAATAATAGTGGCTCATGGAGTCGTGCAGAATGAAGAGGTTTCAGAAAATGTCATTAGTAAAAGAGGCCTTCGAGTACTTTATTTAGCTGGGTCGATAAAAAGATATGAATAATTCATTGGTCACTATATCAACGTAGAAATGTTCCACTTAACCACCTTGTTAATGAATAATGGATTTCTTCTATGTGCCAAATAATTGAGTTTCATATTCAGTTAATTACTATTTTTCTACGAATTCACCGTAGCATTGTTTTTATTTTTGGATAACGCTATTACAGAACACTAACTCTGAAACCGACAATCCTGTTAGAATCCAGCAACCCATTTGACATTATGTTGCCTTTAGTTATAAATGCCTTATGGGAGGCCTCTCGATCTTTTAATCTAAAATGTAGATCGTTCTTGTGAACAACATCCAGGAATATGAAAACGGTATTTTTATGTAGGCCTTGTAGGTCTAGTAAAACTTGTCTGTTGTTGGACAGATTTAATCAATTGATAAAGACAGTAAAAAGTTAGATATTGGTACTTATCAAACACAATTTTGACACTTGTTGTGGTCATTGAAATGGAAATTTCATAGAATTATATCTCCTGCACGCTGAAAATAGATAATAAACACATGATTGAATAGGCAAATTTTGAAAATTCGTTGAAGTGCAACGTCTTCCAAGCATCCATGACACTCAATTAGCAATTTCTTCTAGATTCAACATAATATTTACTGGACTATTAAGGTTCATAGACTCATTTAGATTTTAAGCATCATCATTGGATAACTTGGCGAAAAGTTTGACAGATGATGATTTCAAAGTATTATGAGAGTTTTATGAAAATGACGATGACTTTAAATTGATGAGATACAAAGGCGCTATACCATATTCATTCTACAAAACACATGATGACTTTAATGTAACCGAATTAAAGAAAGAACGGTTTTATGATAATCTCAAAGACGAAGATTTAAGCGATGAAAATACAATACAACATTGAATGTATGGAATCATTTCGAATGTAAAAATCACGAGTATTTAGTTGATATATACTTAAAATCGGATATACTCATACTAGCAGATATTTTCGAAAGATTCAGAGAAGTTAATCTAAAACATTTTGAAGTAGAGCCGTATTATTGTTATTCATCTCCGGGGTTAACTTGGCAATGCGGTTTAAAATTCACAAACATAACCCTCGAGTTAATGAGAGAAAATGATATATTACTATCATTCGAGAAAGTGATATGAAGAGGAGTTTCGGGAGTGATGGGAGATAGTTATTTCAACGTAAAAGATAATCCCGAATACAAACTATTATACATTGACGTGAGTAATATATATGGATGGGCGATGATGCAACCTTAACCTTACGGAGAATTCTAATTAATACAAGTAGAGGATGATACTGATTTTGACTGGCTTGGAGCGATAAAGGATTAAAACGATGATTCTAGCTATGGTTTTTTTTTCGTTGTTGACTTAGAATACCCGGATAAGGAAAAAAAGAATCTTCCCTTTTTTTCCGAAACAGAAAGCAATAACGGAAAACGAATTGAGTGATTACCAGAAAGGCATAAAACCGAATAAATATATTTTCACAGAAAAACTGATTCTAATTCAAGAAAACAAGTACAATTATATAGTTCATTGTAGGTTATTAAAGTTTTATTTGGAATAAAAATGATATTAAAGAAAATTCATAGATATATAACATTCAGACGATCAAAGTGGCTCGAGAAACATATTGATTTCAACACACAACAAAGAACGAAAGCCACAAGTGACTTCGAAAAAGACATCTTTAATGTAATGAATAACGCATTTTATGGAAAAACATGTGAGAATAGCCGAAATAGAATTGTAATAGAAGATTCGATGATAATTTAGCAGCTGTTCATTTGTGAAGAACGTCGATGAAATTTGACAAACCAATCTTTATCGGAGCTACGGTTTTAGAGGTGTCCAAACTACTGATGTATTAATTTTACTACAAGACATCACAACCTTATTTTGGAGAAAAACATACAGAGATAATGTTCTTCGATACTGGCAGTTATATTCTAAAGTTAAAATCAAATGATTTAACATCGAATTTAAAATCGTTAAAACATCATTTCGATTTTGGTAACTATCCGAAAGATCATGAATCATGCAGTAATGAAAATTTAAAAAAATACCGGATTTATTCAAAGACGAGTTAGGAGGTGATGAAATGTTACATTTCGTTGGTATTAGATCTAAAATGTATTCGTAAAATATGAAAGATAAAGTTACATGATGTTGTATTATCTCGTTCATTTATTATACATAAAATTCTTTTAATTTGAAAACCTTGTTCGAACACCTTATTTTTAGTTGTAGGAGTAGTAGGAGTAGTAGTAGTTGTCTAAAGAAAGAGTTCTAGTACCTTCTATTGGCGAATAACCCCTAACTAGAATTTAAATAGAATACAATAGAAAAACAATAACTATGATAAGCTTTTCAATTCTATTATATTATTTTAAAATATTTTTTTTTCACTACTAGTATCTGATAAATCATAATTTAAAAAAAAAGTTTATAATAAATGGGTGGTGAGTATTACAAGCACGTCTCATTTACTGAGTTGGAAAGAAATGATGAAAATCTATATTGTGAATTACCTTATAATGTTATCAAAGAATTAATAGCACCAATAATAATGGATAGAGTAAATAGCTTCAGAAAATATATTGTACCTATGAATGATAATAATGAAGAAAAAGTAAACAGTGCACCAACAAATATGGATAGAGTAAATAGATTCAGAAAGAATATTGTACCTATGAATAACGATAATGAAGAAATAGTAACAAGTACTCCTAATACTAATCGAATTGATAATAAAGAAATGCCAAAACGTTTAAAAGAACTTGTAAGTAAACTTAATGCAGATATTGGGAAAAACGATTCTAGTGATGACGACAAACACGTCTTGGTTAATACTCATGAAGATATTAAGAAAAATGAATCTAGTGATGATTCTAGTGATGATGAAAGTCCTGTTAAACCAGTTAAAAATTCTATTCAATTTTCGAATAAACCTTTAGATAAAAAGACAGGTACCGTTTTTAATCCAAATGAAGATTAAATATGGTGCGAATATTGTAATTGAACTTATTCAAAAACTAATTTTCTGAACATCCATCATTAGGGTGTGTTCATTTAGTCCATTCATTTAGGCCCATTCCTTTAGTCCATTCATTTAGTCCATCTAGTCCATTTAGACCTAAAGCAGAACAAGTTTGTATAATCTGAGAAGTTCCGAATATTCCTCTGGCACCTGTATTATGATTTAATCCCAATAAAGGCGCAGAGGAATAACCATCTAAAGTCAAAGCCTCCAATTCACAATACGTATAATTTTAATACTGTAGATTTTGAAACACACCTTGTAAACCATAATTCTTCTATACTTAATAATTCTAAAACATGCGGGTATAAATCATAAATATCGTTAATCGTTTTAATTTGTCCATTCATTTAGTCCATCGAGTCCATTTAGTCCATCTAGTCCATTTAGTCCATTTAGTACTTTTACGATTATCAATATAACTCACTACTTCTGTTTATCATGCGGAGCAATGCTGTATTGTCCAAATAAGTAATTTCGGATTCTTGTTATATAGAATCTAATTTTCAAGTATAAACTTAAATGGGTTTTGTAGTCTTAACAATGATTTACTATGTTTCTTTTCTTTCAATTTTGTTATATAATGTTTTGTTATGTACTCCTATTTCGGTATTATATGATTCTCTTCTAAAGCTATCTTTAGCGATGTTTTTCTTTATTGTAAAATAAGATTAAAAATCTAATGTTCTCTCTAATATCTTAAAGGATTTAATTGTATTTTTTTGGTTTAATACCCAAGTTGTTATTCCAAAATATCTCCCGCTAAAAGCTAGATAACATAGTTCTGATTTTCTTATTTTTGAATCGTGTAAATTAGCGCAATCGTCAATAATGAATAATGTGTTTGTTCCGTTGTATATGTCAATTGCAATTCTTATACAGTTTTCTAGATTATTCTTTGCTGCTTGAGAATTCAATATTATAAACTTTTTGTCCTTTGTAACACTTTCCCGGTTATACGTTTTATTATATTCATACGTTGGACAAAATAAAACTACATTATCGAAATAATCTTTATAAATGGTTTCTAATAAATTCAATATGTAATGCGTTTTCCCAACTAGTTTCAACTAGTTACACCGCTAACTAACATATTATGTGGTTCGAATATAAACAAACTTATTTATTAGAAGTAGAAATCCCTTTCAATTTAGTAGTTAATATCCATTCATTAAATTTATCATCGTATCCTTTATATTTAACTAACGAATACTTTTTCCCTTTTACTGTTTTTGTTTTTAACACTTTTCCTATTTTGTATGCTATGTCATTGGGATTAATAACTAAACTTAACTCTTCTTCGTAATAGTAACCTATTATTTCTTTATCTTTCAAATCAATTAATTTATAGGCGAATGGTTTGGTTAATATAACCTTTTTGATTTTGAATATTTTTTCGGTATAATTAGGAGTGTAACCTTTACTAAATGTTTTTCGATATTTAGATATTCTAACAGTTTGATTTACTTTATATTTTGGTTCTCCGTAATCGTGTGTTACGTATGCTCCATATAAGTTGTTCCAAACCATTTCTTCATTTTTTTCTTTTCTGGCTTCAATCGGTTTCATTTCTATAGAAGAATGTTTGGAGTTATAATAACCTTTAACTAAATCATCTAATATATCGACATACTCGTATGTTTCATTAGCGGTAAAATATTTCCACATTCTAGATTTTAAAGTTCTATTGAATCTTTCTACAACGGATGCTTTCTTGATTGATTGAGTTGAGAAATATTCATTTGTTTACTATTTAGTTTTGAAACTAATTCATCTACTTATTCTCTAGCTTTTGATAATTAATCTTTTAGAAAGGTTTTTTTCGATCTCACTCAGATTTTTCTTGAGCAATGATATATGCCTGAGTTCAAATACCTCTTATTTCTCTTAAAGCTTAATCAGGAAGATTCGAATCTTCTAATTCTTTAACTGTTGCATCTAACAAACCATTAGGGAAGAACTGTTTACTTTGATTAGATTTTTGTTTATCTATTTTATCTATTTTAGTATCTTCTTCATTAAAATATGGTTGTGCAATAGGCTCATTTGTTCTAGATTCTGTTCTATATTTTTGTGGTGTTTCGATAATGTTTTGTGAAAATCTTTAATTGATGAATTTATTCTAGATTTATTTAATTGGTATTCATTATCTGATAATTTTTCAAAAGTATTGTCAATTAATCTATATGAGTTTTTCGCAGTATTAGCTATTTTTGAGTTAAATATAAAATCGATTTACCATTCTTTTTGGTTTATTGGATATAGATGTTATCTCTACCTAAAGGTACAAAAAGATTTTATCCATCCTCAATTTTATTATAAGACGATAAATTGTTTAAAACATCATCGTTAAATCTAAAACCTGAATTCACAAATAGCCTACGTTTTCTATTTTAGGTCTTTTCTCTAATGCAATGTCTAAATCATCTTTTTCTTATTCTGGAACTGGTCCAATACTTGTATCAAGTCCTCTATTTTAATTAATACTGTATTCAACGTTATCATCATTATCGATGAAACTAGATTCTGCTAAATCATCTGATGGTTGCTCATCACTTATTAGTCGTGTTCAATCCGTCATTTCGAAATCATAACCTCCTTCCGCCATTTATTATCTACAAAATTTATAATACAGTATACCACCAATAAGTATTCCTGTTAATGTAATTGCCAATTTCATGCAACATCTTATTATTGTTTGATTTAATGTGTTCGTGATGTATTCTATCTGTTGTAATCATCAGTTGTGTAATAATCTGGTTTTGCCATTGATGGGTGCTTTGTAACAATTTCTGTTTTAGTTTCTGTCGTTAATAATTCCTTTTTTATTTTATTTCCTTACATTAGTTTAGGAGCTGTTACAATTTGTTTGTTCATATCATTAATCTCGAAAGAATTAGGAATGGTTGCTGTTTTGATTAGATTGTTATAACCAATTATATTGTTTATTTTCAAAATCAAATCATTCGGAATGATAAGTAAGTTCCGTCCTATACAATAATTTAGTCTTACGTGTGATTTGTCTAAATAATTTTTATACCTAGTTATCGTTTCTGGAATAGATTGGTTTTTATCGTTGTATATAGAATCGTTGAATAATACCGTAAATCGTATTGCGCGTCGAAAGCTGTATTGGTATTACCGATAATTGCCGATCTTGTTTCTACTTGCGCACCTAAAACACAGATTAAATATCTTCTGATAGATTCATTCATTCTTTGTATTCCTGGTTTTGTTAAACCATTAGCATTATAATTAACCCATCATTTAATTTTTTGTTGTTGTATGTGCTGGAAATACTTTGGTAAGTCGGGGTCATCTAATTTTTTAATTCCTTTACTTGCTAAAAAATTACTACATACCTTTTTATATAAATTTCCCATCCCACCCGGTAATCCAGGTACGTTTGTCCAATTAAATGGTTTAGTTTCATTACTTGCTACTACTTTACTAAATACCTTTACATATAAAATTCCCAATTCACCCATTGTTCCCATTTTTGATCGAAAATCAGAATTAGTAGCAAAATTGAATTCATTACAAATCTGATAATATTTCGCTTAATTAATATCATTGTTAATTTCATCGAATGATCTATCACCGGGTAACGGACATTCTAGTTCATTTAGTATTAACTTTATTTGGAAATACGTGTGAAATCTAAACAAACTTAATATTAGTGGCAATGTTGGTTTATCTAAATGGTCATTCCAAGATATACCACAACCCATTGTTGCGCAATAACCAGCAAAGTTTAATTGATTCTGCCAATATTTCATATTACATTTTTGTAACCATAATTTCGCTTCTTTTAGTTTTGTAAAGTTTATCGAGTAAATATCAAATATGTTTTCAATCTTTATATTGAAAGAATGTGTATCTGTGACATTTATGTTTGAATTAGTTAACGCGTTTTATACTTCATTCCTGTAAGTAAAACCTTTATTGAACTCTATAGCAGGAATATTGTATTTGGTATTCTTATTGAAATGTTTTTGGAAAACTTTCTCCGATTTAAATGGAAGAAAAATTAAAAAAGTATAGATTTTATATCAATACGGAAACCTGCTTAATAAAAAATCACATGATATAAAGATACAATTTGATAGAGAATATAAAAATTGTGTTGACATTAAATTAGTTAATAATAGCTTATGATATTCATTTTATAATATTACAAAAGAAAGTTACTTTAAAGTATATACAGTAGAGACAGCATTGGAAAACCACGTGGATAAATTCGGGGTTATATTCACTTAAAACTTTAACCGAAGAAATGAACCAGAAAATTAATACTCGTAGGTTCATGGTTAGCAGAGGGAAAAATACATTTGCATAAGAAATCAATTAGAGTCCAACTACAAATAAGATAAGGATTAAAGCAAATCATCCTCATGAATTTGAATTCATGCTGACACCAGCAATTGCTAAACTTCTTGGTGTTGAAGAAGATCGCATCTATAAAGAAAAAACTGGATCTTCTCATGTAATTCCGTACTCTCACTTTTATGTATATTCTAATTCAGTTGATCCTCATTATAATAAGGAAATAAAAGAAAATAAAAGTGAATCAAGTTCATAATTAGGTATTTTACCATTAAGAAATGTTAAAGAATTTGGTACACAATTGAATTATAATCTTATTGATTGTAGTTATATTCCTTGTGTATCACAATTTAGTACAGCCACATTTCAAATAAGAGATGGAAATAATAAATTTATTGATTTGAATAATGTTCCTGTGATATATGAATTTATTGTAAGTTGCAGAGAGTATGCTTTTTTACCTCTATAAATAATGCATATTACTGTTGGTCCTTCTCCTTCAGGTTTTGACCTCAAAGAAGAAAAGCGAGTAAAAGTTAAACTAAATGTTATCATGGATGATATTGAAAATTATACAATTATACTACAGTCTTCAAAATAGATGAGATTAATTAAGATAACATCATTACCAGAATTCACCACGTTATTTCTTTTCAACGATTTTTCCTTAGATGATATAAAGGATGATATTATTTAACATATAAAACCGAGATTACAGAAAATATTTGATTCTCCAACGAGTAATGAAGTACAAGCAAAATCATTAGTAAATGAAGTAAAGAAGTTTTCAATAGAATGTAATTTTTTTCCTAAATAAATGGCACATCAATTATGGTTAATGAATAACTTGTATAATGGAGATTTGATAAGTGTTGGAACAATCGGTTATAATATGTTACTTCAGAAAGTATTTAAGATGAATGTGAATATTGATGAATTAGACGTAAATGATATTTTGAAATTAACTTTGTCAGTTACTTT
The DNA here is from genome assembly GCA_036785005.1 of Tubulanus punctatus. Classification (NCBI taxonomy): domain Eukaryota; kingdom Metazoa; phylum Nemertea; class Palaeonemertea; order Tubulaniformes; family Tubulanidae; genus Tubulanus; species Tubulanus punctatus. The sequence continues at coordinate 11,389 of JAYMFW010211683.1, forward strand.
AAGTAATTTAACGATTAAATATTTAGAACATCAAAAATATATACCGGTACCAACAGATATTTAAGCGATTTTTTCACTTATATAAATGGCATCTCTTATAATAGGAACAGCTATTGTTTATGTTTAGTTTTTACTGGTAGAGGATACAATTTTTAAACATTTAGATAAAAATGGTTCGTTAGCAGAACAAAAAAAACATAATCTAGCTGTTGAAAAATTAAATAAAGGGTCTATAGAGTAAAGTAAACATAGAAAGAAATATTTAGATTTCATAAAAAACAGTTATATAATTAAAATGTTTCACACAGAGATTTTTAATCAGTTGACGAAGCTATGACACTATACAATTCTTTCGCTCATAATGAAAAACTCTATTTACCGAACAAACCGAAACTATCGGACTTATATACACCGAGCGAGGAGCAAAAGAAATACGAAAATATTAGGTAGTACCATTTTAGTTATCTTTGTTTCTTATAATCTAAATTGATATGATTGTGATTTTTATTAATGAATTACTTATATATCATTCGGTGACCAGGGAAATGAAAATAACAATGATGCTACAAAAAGAGACATCATCGTCGTCGTGGTCGTCGTCGTCATCATCATCATATGAATTAATATCAAGATGATAATTTGACCTATTGTATTTGATTCAACATATAATTATTGTTACACAGGTTGTCATTAAACCAATGATGATGAGATAAATCAAGGCAATTTGTGATAAGCAACAAATATTTCCCTGCAAGTTTTACTGAAAAACATGTAGCCCGTGTAACCCTAAAATATTTGCACACGAGACGTTTTCATCTTCACCCGTCAGCATTGAGACTTATTGCTCACATGGCTAAGCGCTATCACAGGAACGACCACAATTGTACACAATCTCAAGAAAGGGGAGCTTTATCGACGCTTAAAATGCAGATTCTATGCGACTGGTTGTTCTTGACTTCGTGGCACTAGTTCTGCGTATAGGTCCATGCAGACTATGCACAAAAGTTAGAATGGATTTTTCTAATATACTAGCTGAGATATGTCTTGATAAACCCAAGTATCCGGATGAAATTCTATTCAGAGTGTGTCACAGGGTAATTTTTTTTGCACAGTGTATATTTAAACACGTGATGTCACGCGATTTAAACATGTGATGTTAAAAGAAAATTCTAGTGCGTCCTAGAAAATTATTCAAAATTGCAATATGGAAATCCTCAATTTAACCTGATATTCTAGGGCGAACAAAAAAATTCATCAAAAATTTAAAATGGTTGCTGAGCACCTGCTTTTAATCAGTTTGTTGAAATATCGTATGATAAAAGTAGAAAAAAGCTGTACTAAAGTGACTTCATGAAATATGTTTTTAGAGCGTGCCATGCCAACCATGTGTTTTAAGAAATTGTTGGTTAGACCAAAAATGAAGCTTAAGGTTATGAGTCAAACAATTTTTATTTGGACATAAGTCAGTTTTAAACAATGGGCCTAAAATTCGGGCTGTTTTTCATGTGTTCAGGCGTGGCTCTCCGTAACTGGTAGGGCTCTGCACTGATCGCAGGATATCGCGCGTCCCAATGTCTGTATTATTATCGCAGGATTTCCATCGGTGATTTGTCATATGGCTATTCTGTGGGAACATGTAGAGAACTCGGTTGGATTAGGTCAGGTGATGATCTAATCTAAAAACCTTTGGACTATGACCTAAATGCATTTCTAGATGACTACGCGACGAAAAAATTTTGCATCACGTTGATAAACTAAGCAACTAAAGGAAGGAGGCGTTGGATTCAAGTAGATTTGTGTTCTCTTTCAGCCATATTGACCATCAATTCACAGGGGAGACCCACGTAATTGAAGCTTTGAGGGCAGATTTGTAGAAACAGTCTAAATAATAACGATTTTAATCATTCCATATACTTCCTTTCTTCATTCGACCAGAACGAACTAAACACTTGATTGATTTTTAATTATTGACGAATGGTACGGATATCCACTCGTTTATAAGTCCATCCCTGCTTTCTCGTTTTTCTAGTCATAGTTTCTCGATGCAATACGCACAGTTTGATTGTATTAGCCATGTTATCGTTGTATTCTATCGACCTACAATTCGACAGGTCATTCGCACAAGCTACGGCACAATCCATAAGGGTTCTGGTTCGAATCGTTTTGAAAATTGAATCGGGTACATCAGTCTCGGAAGTGGGGATATCGTCGAATTCAACATTGCAGTTATTTTTGCTTTGAAAAGCTGTAAAGAGAAAATAATGATTAAGAACTGGTATTAAATTATTTTGCATAAAGAAATTGGCTCGGCCATCTCATTCCATTATTATCCTCTAAATAGGACACGGTTGCTAACTCGATTCCGAGGTACTGTCGCATAATGAA
>JAYMFW010211793.1:0-13767 GCA_036785005.1 Tubulanus punctatus
TGCTTCTGCCTTGAGAGACTCATACCATGTATCTTTGATCCAAGATTTATCGAAATCCTCTAAAAACTGTAGCCTGTGGAGCCCTAAATGGACGGACGGACAGACGGACGGACACATACCATTCCTAGACCTGCTCTGCCTTCGGCGACACAGGTGAAAATAATTACAACGTAATCGAAAATGAATATGTATTTGCAATTAAATGCAACCCGAAAAACATCGTCGTTTCATCTCGTAAGTTGAGCCAGTTGTTCATAGCGGCTCCAAAGCGCAGAGGCGCCTGTCATAACACTTTCGCATTGACAATGAACCGCATCTTGTCCGTATTAATGTCTAATGCTAGAGACGACTAAAAGTTCCTTCCTTCAGAAAAGCTTCATTCTTATTATGTTGTTACTCATTTGTTATAACACAAATCTCGAAGTAAGCTGTCAACGATGTATTATGACAAAATTCATTTATTTTTCAAGTCGAACTATTTTGTGTGAACAGCACATGCGCTATACTAGCAGAAAACCTATCGCGCCACAGCCAATAGAGTGACAAGAACACTGCGTGATCAACGCGTGATTCACTCATTTTGGCCAATCAGCAAAATAAAGTCAGAAACGTAGTAGAAAAGACGGCTTTTTTTAAGTTTGATATTTTTACAACAATCCTTCCTAAATTTGAGACAAAGCTAAATTTCAAAATTCGGCTCCTAAGGAACTGGGGAGAATTGTTTATGATTAAACAATGAGTACTCAATTGCTTATTTAGTAGCACAGTGCAAGTGCAATAACTCTGGAAACCATTTCGCGAAATTCGCTCAACTTCACTGACTAAAAGGCCACTGGCCTTAAAAAATAGAAAATAGTTGCATGGTACCCAATTCTTGGTGTGCTGATGGGTAGATAGATGAACGTTTTGGATTTTTAAACGTGACAGGTCCCTGTGGACAGATCAGGCTTTCAAGTTCAAGCACGTGCACTAACGTTCCATTAACGTTTGATATACGTTTGTCACATGTGCCTACACCTCTCTTCTGTTGTCAGTCGGAAATATCATACATGTCCAGAATTGACAGTTCACAGAAAATTCTGAATTCCGAAATTTTTCTGCGCTCAGAAAATACCGGAAAACAGAAATATTTGCAGAAAATTCTGAAAAAAACAGAAATTTCCGGAATTCCCGGGGGGGGGGGAGGTTACCCATCTAATAGTTAACAGAAATATTCCTGAAAACAGAATTATTTACAGAAAATTCCGGAAAATTTACTCGCGAAGGGACGGGTTTTTCACAGAATTCCTGAATTTTCTGACATAGAAACCGAAGTTACGCAGCTCAGCATAATCCAACTGACTCTCATCGGTTCAGTGTTGTTGATGTATTCGAGAGCTTATTAACTGAAAAAGGGGTTAGGGGTTAGGGTTAGGGACCCAGCAGAAATTTCCGGAATTCCGGGGGGGGGGGGGGTACCCATCTAATAGTTAACAGAAAAATTTCGGAAGGCAGATATTTCCGGAATTCTGCGAAGTGTCAATTCTGGACATATCTTAGTTAGTTACCTATCTTAGATTAAGCTCTTTGATATAAAGGTGATCGCAATGATTGATATCAGATTATAAAAAGAAATCATATTTCGAAGCATTTGTAAACAAGCTAGACATCTGGGAAATATAGATTCGTTTAACCACCTAATATATTCACGGTACAAAAAAAGGATTCTTCCGACGGCGGAACTGAGTATTGCATTGATATGAAGAGATTTAGTAAATTAAATTACCTTGAAAATGACCACACACTACTACATCGCGAGTGAAACGTCCTGCGTCGTCGTCGCCGAACTTCGTATTAAAATGGCCGCCGCCCTAGCAATAATGCGAACATTAGTGGGTTCGAATCCGTGTAATTATATTTAATCATCAAATCGCTATAAAAGGATGATATTAATTATATATATATATATATATATATCTAAATTCACGAAAAATTATGTTTTGCAGTATTCATGTGATTCCCCTTGGAAAGTCATAAAGGCACGTTTACAAAATGTTATCTAAACATACGAATGAAACGTTCTTGACCAACTTCCCTGACACAGGTCAGGAATTTTTCTTAAACCTTGATTCAAAATTTATCATATGGACCCACTCAAAACGTTTTTAAATGAACTTCAGTAGAACCATACAAAACGTTTCTGTAAACGTTTTGTGCTGGCTGGGGTGTCATTAAAACGATGCAATGCTAAAACGAAGATCGAAGATGCACACGATAACTACCGTCGCATCTAAAGAATACCTACCCACTGACCGATAGACCACTAAAATGACCCATGAATAGTTAAATTATAAGTCGTAAAAAGGGGGACCAACCAAACACTGAACTATACCAACCAAACACATAAAGAAGCGTGTCCCTAGGGGGTTCGGGGGTGGCGAACGAACCCACCTTTGAGATAAATGAAGCTCGGAAATCCATTGTCATTGTTATAATTGTTTGAATTAGTGTCTGTTATAGTATACAACTCATTTTGATGATGCTGAGAACGTCTCTGGAGTCTCCAAATTTCAAAATTTTCTTGGTTGAGGACCCGGAATCCCTGTCATGTTGCTGAGATACAGAACTTGTTGAAATCGAACCCCCTTGGAAGATTTCTAGGGACGCCCTTAATAAATTGTCAAAACGATCTATATACGCGACACAAACTAAAACAATCGATGTTACGTCACATTAAACACTGATAATCGATATTTTCGCCAGGTGTCTCCATGTTTCATGCTTGGTTTAAAATCCATATCCTAGACAACGCGAACGACAACGTGGAGTAGGAGATAATAGATAGACTACCAGACGATGAGCACTATAATGGTCAACCAGTATTTATAAAGTAAATGGTCAACCAGTATAAAACTGGTACGTTGATGTTGCACCCATCTTCGATCTTCGTTTTAGTATTGCATCGTTTAGTATGTTAACAGTGCACCCACCTTCGGTCTTCGTTTTAGTATTGCATCGTTTTAGTGACATCCACACAGTAAATACTAAAACGATGCGATAGTAAAACCAGGGAGTTGTCATATGACAACTCCCTGGTAAAACGAAGATCGAAGATAGGTGCACACGATAACTACTGTCGCATCTGAAGAATACGTACCCACAGACTACCAGACGATGAGCACTAATGGTCAACCAGTATTTATAAAGTAAATGGTCAACCAGTATAAAACTGGTACGTTGATGTTGCACCCATCTTCGATCTTCGTTTTAGTATTGCATCGTTTAAGTATGTTAACAGTGCACCTATCTTCGATCTTCGTTTAGCATTGCATCGTTTTAGTGACACCCGTGCTGGCTGGGTTCTATCCATTTCTGTCCTTTCAATGTCCAGTCCAGGCACGGATCCAGGGAGGGTGCTTTGGGTGCTCGAGTACCCCCCTTGGTGTCTAGCTGAAATTTTTTAAGCAATCTTTTCGGTCCGCTGCCTTAAAAATATATTTTTATAGGCATATCTTTTATCTTTTTTGAGTGTGGGATAGGTTAAAATGAGGGAAAAAGCATCTCAGGGCATCAAATTAAAAAATTTCGTTAATTATTCTGCCGAGCACCTCCCTCAAAGAAATCCTGGATCCGCCCCTGCAGTCTATCAATTTCTAATTGGTACATTTCTACATGAATCCATTTTAGTCAGTTTTACCATTTTCTGTCCTGTCTTCCTCGTGGTCTGTTTATTTCAGGGCTGTACAATTCAGTGCATCCGAAACAATCAGACGAGACAATGAGAATACACGCCTCGATTATAATTGGCAATGCTTAGACAGAAACCTTTGTGGTTTTTGAATTTACCTTGTTTCTAAAAAGCACAACGACCAGATAATTCAGTTACCTCAAAAGTAATAGACACAACTAGATCATTTTATTGTTAAGTTACAGTAGTAAACAGAAAAATCGGTTCCGTAGTTTATGAGGAGATGCAATGGACACCATTTCTAAGGGCAATTTGCGAATTACATAGCTGCCTCTAAAAAAACATCTGGGTTTGAGTCCCATTCGTGGAAATCGTGGCCGAGGTGCCAAAATGGCAAAATCTCAAAGCATTAGAAAAATACGTGCCGCCGCCTGTCGCAGCTGATGCAAAACAAAGAAATCTATTAATCAAATTCTGTATTATCTGTACGCAAAGAATACATTTACTTTGTAATTGTATAGAGGTATTTTCACATGAAATTATATCGGTCAATTGCCTATCAATATTGCCTACATAGGCATGTCTGATGTATTTGATAATTTCATCAGAATTGGCTGTATAATCATATTTGAAATAATCGTTGACATTGGCTTCAAAACGAGGTTGACATTTTTTTCATTCGACCATTTTTCTCCTTTGGCAATTGATTTTTCAGTGTCCCCCCATAAGTCCGACATCACACAAGTCTAACAATTGAAAATTTGTAAATTGTACCACAAGTGCGATGTTATGAGAAAGGTATCATAAGTCCGACTTATCTGATGTTGGATGTCGGACTTATGGGTGGAATCATGCAACTCATCTGCTAGGAAAACATTTTTCTGATCCGGCATTTAAGTTCAACAAGATTTAAATTTTTTGGAACAGGATATCCGCAAGCTATAGAACTGGTGTCCGGTTTTCAGGGATCGGGATTTTTTTAGTACAGTTTTTTCAGTTACCCCTGGAATCACATGTCATGATAGTATATCAAATTGTCAAAATTACTTATTTTATCAAAATTTCTTTTCCATGAAATTATTGCTGCGGTGTATCAGAATAACCAAATATTCCTTTGAGGAGACAGCAAGCACTCCGTTGTTGGGGATCCACTGGCATTAGGTATGGACCATTCTCATCAACATATACATAACTAGAATTACAGTTAAGGGAAAAAGTGTATGCATCTGTAATAGATACATAGCTACATTGCAATTAATGACAGATATGAAGCAAGTCAACATGATCACCTCATGCCCTTTTGTAATGATAAAAGTGTCTCCTGTTAACCCTAGCATAGTATCAATTTGCATCATAGGGGTGTCCCTTGATTACCCTTGTGCATATAATGTTCCTTTAGAATAAAATAAGATAATCTAAATTTATTTAACTGACGAATTTTTGAAGGGCTAAAGTATCACCAATAAACTTATCATAATTTATAACAAAACGTGTAGAAACAAGAACATTGTTCAACATACGAGATAAAAACCACTGACGATGGTCTCCGAAACTTCGTGTCTCATTAGAACTTTTAAATTCTGATTATCATTTACTTTGTATTCAATTTCAATTTCATATATTGTGGGATTTTTACTTTATTGTTCAACATAGCTGCATATAACGGATTTTGACAAGATCATTGTTAAAGGTGCAATGAAAGTCAACATTAAACTGGTGTCATAAGGTATACAGATTTTATCAAAATCGGTTGTAGTAATTAAGAGGGTACAAGAGCTTACTACCCTATGGTAAAACCTTAAGTTAATGGATATGTTGTTGCATGAAGCATTTACAAGCAACCTACCTGTGAAGTCTCAAAACAATCGGGCCACATTTACTCAACTTATCGGGCGGAACCCGAAAATCTATTTTTAGTAACAGTGACCTTGACCTTTGACCCAGCTACCCTCAAAACAACCCCAAGCTTAGTATTCTTACAAGCAACCTACCTGTGAAGTTTCGAAACAATCGGGTCACATTCTTAACTTATCGTGCAGAAACTGGAAATCTAATTTTAGTAACAGTGTGACCTTGACCTTTGATCCAGCGACTTTCAAAGCAACCCCAGGCTGGGTCTTCCTACGAGCAATCTACTTATAAAGTTTCAAAACAATCGAGCTAGAATAACTCAAGTTATGGCATGGAAACCACAGAACAGGATGTATGGATGGAACACTGCTATAGTCTTCCTATGCCCTTCGAGCTCACAATGATGTTATTTGTGAGGTCTTAGCTCAAAGGTACTTGCCAGCCTATATTCATATTTACAAAATATGTAACATTAGTGAATCGATTTTATCATTCTAAGAATATGGCCAAAGATTCACAGCTCCTGAATACTCTTTCGCTACTTATGAACAGTAGGCCCACCCTTGGGCTTATGCTATGTTAGAATAGGTCTACTTTGTCCGTCTATCTACTGGTTTAATGCACAGGCCAATGAACATTACTTTCTGGTTTCAGGTTTCATGGGCCTTTAAAAATGTCGGTAGTTCGAAAAACATTTAATTTTTTTAATAATATTTTAAATTCGATGTTTGCTATTTTTTATATAATATTTTTATTTGTAATGGTATCGACGTTTTATTTTCGAAGAAAAATATTCATAACTACTATTGTAAAATAAGGTTGACAATATCAGTTAACTTATCCAAAGGAAAAAGCTTTTTGCGTTGAGAATTGTTCAATGTTTCAGTCACAAAATTGTCAAAGGTGGCATTTACGTCTAAATTATGGCTAAGTTTTTTATCTTAGGAATTGAAATCTATTCAAATGAATATTATCTGGCAAGTTAATACTTCAAAATACTTAATGTACAGCTATTTTAGTATGTGATGGCGACAGTATTTAATGTTATGTTGTAACGAGAAAATGTAGATCCCAATCCATCTAGGACTGAGTCCAGAGGATGTACCAGAACTTCTGAAACGGGCAGTAGCAGAGCTCCTTTCTGTGTGCGGTATAATGATTGGCATCGATGCCATCTGACCAGTCAGATGTGACCATGATCTTGTAGAGACTCTCCGAGATGAAAAGGCTACATTTTCTGTCGCCGACCAAAGTTTTGCAATCCGATCTTCCAGTGAGAATACAAACCCCTAGCGGAGATCGAATCTCGTCCCTAGATATGAGCATTGTCGGGATGAATTAATGCAGGACTTCTCGAAGTTCGAACTGAACCATAACCTATGAGTGAGTTCTAAACTCACTGATTGGCCTCCTTGTAGACCTTCGAATTTTCAATTATTATCCAATCGAGGTAAACATAAATCTTTGTGTTGCCGCATGACAGAGTGTCTTCAACGGCCGAACCAGCTTGGTGAAACCCCACGAAGCTGAGCTCAGGCTGAATGTAAGAGCTCTGAATATATAACATTTTCCCTGTCACGCCACCAGCATTTCCGAGACAATCTGTGAATCGGAACCTAAAAATAGGCATCATTAATGTTTCTATGGACATCACCCATTGACCCTGATTATTGAATGTTTTTCGCAGGGTGGATTGTTATGAATTTGGGTGTCCCCAAATGCTGATTATGACACGACTGGTCTATCACCGTCCCTGACCTTTAGAGGCTTTTGCGACAGTGAAAATCCATGAATACCAACCGGAGCTCCAGGGGTACAAACCTCTCCAGAGCCTTCTTTTGAAGAACTTCCTCCAAAGCACGGATGATAAGTGACTCTTGTCTGCGTTTGAGATGCATGTCTTCAGCATCTTGAATGAGAAGAGGTTTCCATGTGAACGGAAGCTGTCTCGGACGACACGAGCAGGCCTTTTCCAGTGTCCACACCCTCTCGTTAGCGGCAGACTGAGACGTGGCCCGGCACTAGTTCTACCACATGCTGTGAGGCAGTGGCTTGACAATAAGTAGAGGACTTTAGGCTTCGGTTTTGCTGGCACTTTGAACTTCTGTTGATGTTCCACCCAGAGAAAAGCCAAGAGTTTTCACCGAGACGCCTTAATTCCCGTCCAGCTAATCCGTCGGAGTGCCCAGGTTTTGGGCACCTGACGCCACAGCTGCTGCACGTAGCGCAGTAGTATGATAAGCACACGACCTATGTCGATCCCGACTGCATGTTGAGTTGCATTTTCGACGGGCCCTGTCACCTGGGACAAGCGGCTAAGCTGGCCCGAGCATCATATAATTTAGATGAGTCATAAGCCAGGTTGGGTCCAAGCTCGCTCATTTCCTTCAGAAGCGAACCGAGTGCTCTGTTCTCAAAGGATGACACTGCTACCGCTCCGGGCTAAGGAACGATTAACGTAAGAATCGTCTTAGAAACGCAAATAGAGGGCCCAGGGCCTTTAATGCACCATTAGTGTCAGTCAAGGGACTCTTGGCGTACCCAGTCATCAGGCGTTTTGTACTGCAAGGGTAAAAAATGCATGGACGGTTCCTTAAGAGTAAAAAACGTTGGTAGACGCTATCCCGTTTTCAGAGCATGAAAAATTGAAAATGCAAGGAAGTGCACTCGGCTCCTAACAAAGTGGTGTCGAGTCGCTTCCATTCAGTTGTCAATGACTGGGACTGACCATCTAAGGGGTGGAGCAGCCAACAACGATTGTGTATCTGAGAGGCATGGAAAACTCCTCAGTACTACCAAAGTGTCCCCATGCATTGCGAACAATTCCAGAAGTTTGGACTCGCAAGACAAACTCTCATCCATAGTACGATCTGTACAAACGCCCTCATATATAAGGGATGTACCAGGAGGAGACTCCTGGGGGGCCATGTATATTCGCTTAGGATTAGGGTGGTCTTCCTCACTGACTGAGGATTGGAGTCAATTCCTGTTTCCCCTTCAGAGGGACCAATGCACCTGGTATCTAACCTCACCTTCGGGGAATGATCGATACCTCTTTCTTGGCCATAGACCAAAGCCTCACTGGAGTAGTGAGACTCTGCAGCTGAAGCAAGTAGCTTGATGCCGGTAGGTGCAGGCTGATATTAATTAGACTCTGATACCTGTGACCAGTTATGTAAGTGGTGGTTCCCAGCAATAGCTGGGTCATCATTCGCACTGTCATTTCCATGTGGAAGATCGCGTCCTGGGCCCTCGTTGTGAGTAGACCGATTCATTTGCAATTTGCGGGGAGACGGACTCCTAGAACTACTCGCCTCCAAACAATGATTGTAAGGTGTGTAATGGTTAAGGATCCGATGGCCAACGTTGTTGCTGGAGCACGACTGACCGCACCACCTAGGTGAGCGGTCGTGGCGCGTGGACGTCGCTGTTTATGCTTCCCTTCTGTTGCATATCTGAACAATCCGAGGTCGAGGATGATGAATGACGGCAGCATCTCAAACGACGATCTGGGGATCTACCCCAGTTCTCCCTCCGGGGAGACCTATGCCGGGGGTAAGCAAAGCTTTAACTTTAACATAATCACAAGCCTCCTTGGGCTGGTGAGACTCAGCGGCGGAAGCATGCAGCTCGATCCTGGCAGGTGTGGCCTGATTTAAATCAGCCCTGATCCTTGAGACCAGTCAATATGCTTGGTTCACAGGAATAGCTGGGGCACCATTAGCACTGACGTTTTCCCTTGGGGGATCGCCTCCCGGCCCTGTGTTGTGTGGGGTACTCATGTCAATGATGAGGCGTCGGACGATGCACGGTGGACCGTGTTCGGATGACTTTTAGCCGATTGTTCTAATGGCGTCTTGATCAGCGGGTTTATTGAGATTAAGCTATTTAGGCTATTTAGTGTTTCCCCAGGTAAGTTAGTGTGCTGTAAATAAATAGTTTTTTTGCCATTGTCTCCGAGAATATGATAGCTATGAGTTTGATTTTTCCTTGCATGCGCCATTCGCAAAGGTTTTAAAGCCATGCGCCAATAAAAATCAGCATTAGTACAAACATAAATATTTGTGCCATGAAAAAGCGGACGCTAGTCAAATTTGCAAGTGATCGCAATGGTAAACCAAAAATTCAAACATTCATTTAAATCACATATGTTGGATTTTTACACTTGCCAAGATGTATTCAATCTTCTATTGACATTGACCCGTTATATCTTTACTTCTCTGATATATTATATCTTAAGTGTTTTCCCGTTAGGTTGGGCAACTATGTGTCACTCCCTCTTCTAAAATTTGTTTTTATAATGTAATCATTCCTCTATTTGTTTTTCTCCTTTTATGATGTAGTCTTATTCAGATTTCATGTAACTTGAATTCATTTCACCTGATGATGGCAGTGAGTACACTAGCCTAAACGTTGTGATCCATAATCTTTCTTGGAATTTTACTAAACTCAAAACTATTGAATTGTGGGATTTTTACTCAAGCTTCGTACACTGATATAGTGTTTTCTCATCATATTCCTTTTTTATGGACCTACTTTGATCAAACTTCATAAATAGGTTCCTTGTGTGGTCGGTAATTGGTCAATCAAGTCAAGGGACTCTTGGCGTACCCAGTCATCAGGCGTTTTGTACTGCAAGGGTAAAAAATGCATGGACGGTTCCTTAAGAGTAAAAAACGTTGGTAGACGCTATCCCGTTTTCAGAGCATGAAAAATTGAAAATGCAAGGAAGTGCACTCGGCTCCTAACAAAGTGGTGTCGAGTCGCTTCCATTCAGTTGTCAATGACTGGGACTGACCATCTAAGGGGTGGAGCAGCCAACAACGATTGTGTATCTGAGAGGCATGGAAAACTCCTCAGTACTACCAAAGTGTCCCCATGCATTGCGAACAATTCCAGAAGTTTGGACTCGCAAGACAAACTCTCATCCATAGTACGATCTGTACAAACGCCCTCATATATAAGGGATGTACCAGGAGGAGACTCCTGGGGGGCCATGTATATTCGCTTAGGATTAGGGTGGTCTTCCTCACTGACTGAGGATTGGAGTCAATTCCTGTTTCCCCTTCAGAGGGACCAATGCACCTGGTATCTAACCTCACCTTCGGGGAATGATCGATACCTCTTTCTTGGCCATAGACCAAAGCCTCACTGGAGTAGTGAGACTCTGCAGCTGAAGCAAGTAGCTTGATGCCGGTAGGTGCAGGCTGATATTAATTAGACTCTGATACCTGTGACCAGTTATGTAAGTGGTGGTTCCCAGCAATAGCTGGGTCATCATTCGCACTGTCATTTCCATGTGGAAGATCGCGTCCTGGGCCCTCGTTGTGAGTAGACCGATTCATTTGCAATTTGCGGGGAGACGGACTCCTAGAACTACTCGCCTCCAAACAATGATTGTAAGGTGTGTAATGGTTAAGGATCCGATGGCCAACGTTGTTGCTGGAGCACGACTGACCGCACCACCTAGGTGAGCGGTCGTGGCGCGTGGACGTCGCTGTTTATGCTTCCCTTCTGTTGCATATCTGAACAATCCGAGGTCGAGGATGATGAATGACGGCAGCATCTCAAACGACGATCTGGGGATCTACCCCAGTTCTCCCTCCGGGGAGACCTATGCCGGGGGTAAGCAAAGCTTTAACTTTAACATAATCACAAGCCTCCTTGGGCTGGTGAGACTCAGCGGCGGAAGCATGCAGCTCGATCCTGGCAGGTGTGGCCTGATTTAAATCAGCCCTGATCCTTGAGACCAGTCAATATGCTTGGTTCACAGGAATAGCTGGGGCACCATTAGCACTGACGTTTTCCCTTGGGGGATCGCCTCCCGGCCCTGTGTTGTGTGGGGTACTCATGTCAATGATGAGGCGTCGGACGATGCACGGTGGACCGTGTTCGGATGACTTTTAGCCGATTGTTCTAATGGCGTCTTGATCAGCGGGTTTATTGAGATTAAGCTATTTAGGCTATTTAGTGTTTCCCCAGGTAAGTTAGTGTGCTGTAAATAAATAGTTTTTTTGCCATTGTCTCCGAGAATATGATAGCTATGAGTTTGATTTTTCCTTGCATGCGCCATTCGCAAAGGTTTTAAAGCCATGCGCCAATAAAAATCAGCATTAGTACAAACATAAATATTTGTGCCATGAAAAAGCGGACGCTAGTCAAATTTGCAAGTGATCGCAATGGTAAACCAAAAATTCAAACATTCATTTAAATCACATATGTTGGATTTTTACACTTGCCAAGATGTATTCAATCTTCTATTGACATTGACCCGTTATATCTTTACTTCTCTGATATATTATATCTTAAGTGTTTTCCCGTTAGGTTGGGCAACTATGTGTCACTCCCTCTTCTAAAATTTGTTTTTATAATGTAATCATTCCTCTATTTGTTTTTCTCCTTTTATGATGTAGTCTTATTCAGATTTCATGTAACTTGAATTCATTTCACCTGATGATGGCAGTGAGTACACTAGCCTAAACGTTGTGATCCATAATCTTTCTTGGAATTTTACTAAACTCAAAACTATTGAATTGTGGGATTTTTACTCAAGCTTCGTACACTGATATAGTGTTTTCTCATCATATTCCTTTTTTATGGACCTACTTTGATCAAACTTCATAAATAGGTTCCTTGTGTGGTCGGTAATTGGTCAATAACACGTTGACCTACTTCTTGACCTACATTGCACCTTGACTACAACTACAGAAATATCATTATCGCTGCAGTGCAGCTTTATTTAGGGTTTTCTGCTTTAGGACAGAAAATCCTATTGTTATTGGCGTGTTTTAGTAGGGTTTTCTACAGTGATGCAGAAAACACTATTGATATTGCATCAATTTACCTCTTAATGTCTATCTCCCCCTTTCTCAACTGATTTACATACAATTTGGCTCACGTAATACTACGCATCATACACATTACTTAGAATTTAGATTTTTGTGCCAGTGGCTGCGGCTACAGGCCAGAAAATTCGACATTTTTCGACCTTTTAAAGTTGTGTGAGAAAAATATTAATTTTTTAGAAATCACCCATAGTGTTCGTGACAAACTGGTAGCTAAGAAGAAGTGGTGGCAACTCTCTAGCACTGACTGTAAAGTAGCGCCACCTATATACCAAAATTATTCTCAGCAGAATTCACTACTACGCATAACTGATTGAAACAAAACTTTTTACACACACTCGCCGATAAACATATTTCAAGCAATAGAACCCTGGGTCTGTGATATTGGCCACTAGTGGGCTACAAGTGATTTCACTAGTTTTATACTATAGCTTAGTAACTGATAGATATAATCAAACTCTGCTAATGCTTTAATGAAGAAATAATAATAAGGAATCTATTCACATGTTATTTGTTCAATTTATTACCCAGTTTTGACAGTAGCGCCACCTATTATGAAACAAAAACTAATCTTATACAAAACATACTAGAACACTTAACTGAGATTTATCGCTTATTTGTATCTTTTTATGACTATGGGTCTGCGATCAATTGTTCAGCCACGAGGGGACTAAAAGTGATAGGACATGTAGTTTTCCAGTCAACAACGACTATTGATATTCGGATTCGGAACTCACCAGAAGGAACTGACAAGTACATTCAAGTCTTATCTTTCGAGATACATAACTTAATTGACTATTGGCGCCTCCTGTTATGACACAGATACGAAGTTTTCTTCGATATCTTAAAGGTCAAAGAAGCTAATTGTATTAAAAGTGGTTGTGTATTCATCATTGATGTCTGGTCATACTAAGCATAATGACCCGTTGGCGCATCAACTTTAGGGGTCACATGTAGTAAACTTCTTTTAGTATTCCACATATTTCTATAATGCTTTTTATAAAAACACATGTCTAAGATGATGCTTTTAACAGCTACACCAACATGGATATTCCCTTGTAATTTTCTGTTTAATGGACGAATGGTACTTTATACTAATCCCCGGACATTGACTAAGAAAACTCATTATCCCATGCTCGGCAGCCTTATTAAAAAAACTTTTGTGATATGTGATATGTATTTCACATCACATATGCCAGTGAATAATTAATTAATCGGCATCATGGTTACTTTTTGAAGCTTGTACTTGACAGGTTTTAACAGGGAGGAGTTGTTAAATCACAACCGGTTTTTATTATAAACTAAAATCCAAGAGGTTATCAGTTTACTTAAAGGGGAACTCAACCCTAAATTTTTTTTAACGTTTATGAAGAAATAAATGATAACTAAAAGCAATGTGATGAA
>JAYMFW010212015.1:0-10500 GCA_036785005.1 Tubulanus punctatus
CTAACACCTCTTCTGTATGTCAACTGCATCCCTATAGTTTTCCAAGTGGGCATGAGGTCCCTGGACCCCTAGTTTTGGCCTAAGACTTTAGGTGGGTTCCTACTTCTTTTTGTCGTCTGGTTCAACTTAGTGCCAGCCACTGGTCAAGGTCTGCCCTCTTCCAGATCAAATATTCAGCAGGGTGGAAAGGCTGGTTGTATACTGACAATTTAGTCAAACCCTGATATAACGCCAGAATTCATTGGTCAGGATAAATCCATCTAGAGGTTTCATCAATCCTTGTCTGATATCTGGTCCATTTAAAGATTAACATCATCAATGCCCATTCTGAGAAAATGACCATTAATTGGCATAATATATAGCTGCGTCTATACCAGGATGAAAAATATGGGTTCGGATTCGTAAAGCCCACCTTTTTTACAAGTCCACTTGCTAAAAACCTATGTTTTTGCATTATGAGGTAATGCAAAAAGGTCAATAAATAAATAATTTATTGGCTTCTCTGGGACTGACATGTACACGAGATCAGGATAGTACATGTAGTACGACACCTAAAAGATTACTAAGGCCTATTTTGATTGTGTTATTCATCTACCTGTATTCCAGCAGTAATATCAAATCCACCACAAGTGGTGAGAACAACATTTTCTCTGAAGCCTGCCAAGTGAAGGAGCAAAACCTGAGTTGCAGAAAAATCTTGAGCGAGCGGAAGATTTCATTTCTCCCCAACATTATAATTTGACATTTTTACTACGATTTTATCGATTTCAACCGGCGCAGTTGGTGGACACATATTTTGGCAATGGGTTTCTTGTATAATGCATAATTTGGGGAGAAAGGCAATGCACTATGATTGGTATACTTGGTCGGTTTACTCTATCCCGGAATCTATTCTGAGCACAATAGAAACAAGCCTAGGCTTAATTGGATTCCCAAAAATGAAGCCAGATTTCGTCCATTTCCGAAACCGGATAAAAGAGACAGGTAGTAAAAGGTAAGTGTGTTTTGATAAAAATTTATTTTCTGGTTATTGCATCAAACTCTACGTATAATACATTGTATAGTCATCAAACATAATTTACGCATTATAAATAGCTCGGATTCATTTACAAAACAATTAAATTTCGATTGTATATCTATATTTACACATGATTGCTTTTAGAATGGACAGAAAGTACAATGACATATAGACGTGTCTAAACTTCACGCGGGACGAATTTCACTCTAACAAATCTTAACTTAATATCTTTAAACAAAGTAAATTAATGTCACTCATAATTAATCATTCTGACAATTAACGCTTATACCTAAGGTTATTTCACCTCTTAAAAGATATGGACGATGTTTCTCATATGTAAATTCTAATTACTATATAAGTACAAATCGAGTAGAAAAATATAGGGCTGAAAATTGCGTGTATAATGTTACAATATATAAAATCGGGAATGAAATAAGTACTATAGATTAATTACCCTGTTTTATCTACGTTATTCACTTCATAGGAATGACTTTAAGCCCTTCCAAACAACTCATTTGAAAGGTTTCAAATTATAGCAGTCAAATGCCAGATTTTATAAAAAGAATTAGCTTATCATTCACATGACCAGTGCCATAAATTTACATTTAGCGCTAATTTACTTTTTCTAAAAATACTGGCTTCAAAGAACTGCTTCCATAACATTTCATTCAAGTTTTAGTGACTGATCATTCAAAAGTCAACAAGAAAATGACTTTAGATAGGTTATTTCATAAAAATTAAAATCGAAAAATTCTAAAAAAGAATTCCTGAACAACACCAATTGATTGGCATTTTACAATGGATAAAAACACACTAATATACTCAATAACAATTTCCATTCACAGAAACGATAGCTATCAATCCCTGAAAAACCGCGGACTGATATTTCAATCCATGGACGAATTAAATATAACAACAATTGCATCATCTGGACAGACTGGAATGTTGAGATGGATCTTATAATCATAATGAGCTTCTGATTATGCTTCATGGAATAAAAGATCTGGAGGGAATTCAGAGAATACATTCATAGCAGTTGATAATCTAATTAAGTAATAGTACAATGAGATTCACCAGTACGCTGTATACAGGCTCGTGTATTTACAATACGTCGAAATGCTTGGCTTTCGTATATAAAATTTTGTATATAAAAACGGCAAATATAATACAAAATGAGAATATCTGAGATTATTTTTCAAACGTATTCCTCCTCGTTCGGTTTCGGAGAATGAGGAATGTCATCGGGAAGCTCTGCAATATCCGTAAAAACGCCGACTAACTTTTCGAAACTCGGCCCCCAATTCAACAAGTAGTCCCAACTAAAAGCACCGTTTATCGGTTTCCCGGGTATTTTCGGAATTTCGTCGTCCGAAACGAGGAACGTGCTGTACGAACCGTGAGCCGATTCATCGCCCTCGTACGAGTTCGTCAAATTCGAATGATTCGATCGATTCGAGCGCACTGACTCGTGGCAACTGTCCTCGTTCTCCTCGGGCAGTTTCGGAAATATCATAACGCCCGGGTCTGGTCGAATTTTAGTGTCTTCGTACTCGAATTCGGAGCACGTGAACGAGTCGTTGCTTCCCTCGTCTGTACTCGAATCGGGTGGTTGCAACAACGAGTTCGGTTGGAAAATGTCGGTGTATTTCGGAGGATGCCCGCCTCCGTCCTCGGTAAAATCGTCCGTCGTGCTGACGGGACTGGCGGCCATCATACGCGGCCGAGCGTTCAATCGTTCGATATCCTCGGCGGTTAAACCCTTAACGTTCTGTTTGATTTTACTATTTGGCCGCGTCACCCCGTTCTGCATCCGATTGGGCGTACGTGATCGCTGACCGGACAACGTATCGCGAGAACTGCGGCTGCCGTTGCTCATCGGCCGGTTGTGAAGACTGTGTTCGGAGTTTGAGCGCGATTCTCGAATCGGCATGCCGCCATACGGCATCGTTAATGGACTAGCACCGATGTTACGCGGACTCTGTCTGTTATTCATCATCTGATTCATCGGACTTTGCCGATTCGACGAACTATGACGCGAATTCGGCCGGCTGTTCTCGGCACTGAGCGGACTCTGGCGAGTGATCGGCGTGCTCTGCATTTTCAACATCCCCGGACTTTCCGACAGGATGACGCTTGGACTCTGCCGGGACAAACTCACTGGACTTTCCCGCGTCCCGCCGACTAGCAGATTCGGGCTGTTTCGATGACTCAACAGCGGAAACTGCGGCTTGTTCTTATGCTTGCGATAATTTTTGTAGTGTTTAATAACGTCTATATCAGATGGCGCGATGCTACTAGCATTCTCGAGATCGTAATGTTCGGGCGGTTCGTCCATACCCGGTATATCGCCATTCTCGATTATGATTGTGCCGTCCTCCATGTGAACCGGCGACATCATTCCGATCCGGGTCGTCTCCGGTTCGATTATATCCGGACGAGGCGCGACGCCGTTTCCGCCCACTTCGCGCTCGTTATACTTCATCGCCGCCAGCTCTTCCGAGATATGATTTCGAATGATGGCGTCTTCGTGGTATTCGCCGTTTTCGGTGTAACCGGAATCCTGGTAGCTATGATTCGCGTGTCCGACGTCGACCATGTGTTTGTTATTCCCGGCGTTCGCTGCCGAGCCGTTTTCTTTCGTTTGTTTCAATTTTCGACGTCGGCGGAATATGACGACGCTGATTACGATCCCGATCAGTAACAGAATGAAGAAACAAATCGCAACGATGATTCCCGGACTGAGCGAATCTTTCTGCGGAGCCGGTACGGGGATACACTGATAACTCGAACTTCCACCGCCTATGCTGTCGCCACCTACTGTGACTATCTTAAAACGAGCCGTGCTTCCGCCGAAAGGCTGAATTTCGTCGTTTATGGAAAATTCTTCCATGCACCCTTGAAATCCTACAAAGAGACAAAATCGAATGATTACAACGAAAACAAGTTTCACTGGTTCACTGGTAGATTATACAGTGGAATCTATTTGCAGCGTATAACGGACCACTTGGGACCAGCAATTTTTTCTGTTTAATGTGAAATCTGTTGTATGCAAGGTTGTTTGTAACATGTTGACTGCCGAGGGTCTTTTTATGAGTGCTTCTGTGTGCTGAGGCCCTCACTCGTAGTCTGGCACTGGGGAATTGATTGTGTCATTTCTAACGGAAATATTGATTGAAAACTGACCAGTCAGAAATAGAACAAATTTGGTCCAGTCATTGTGTCAATGTGTATTATCTGAGTCCCACATTTGATTTTATCAAGATTGATAATCATTTTAGATTGATGAATGAAACTAACCAGGTATAACTTCTCCATCCCACTGAACTGGTGATGATTTACCACCTAATAACAGCGCCGTTATATCAGCGCCGATGAAATTATGAATATTAGACGATGTTTTCGAAGCTTGTTTTCCATTTACATCCAATATCACAGTTTTTCCACCTGAAATTAACATTGCGAGTATTATTATATAGTGTGGCATGATTTATGAATCAGAAAATAATTTACGAGGTGCAGAAAAAAGATAGCGACATCTTGTGAACTGAACTTCCATAAACCATGGTGCATGCAATAGAAATGGATGCTGGACACAGCAGTGTCATCCAGGCATTCCATAGTTGATCAATTGATTGATTGATGCATTTCAAAGATAGATTAAGCCCACGTCACAGGATATGATAAGCATTTCAATAAAAGGCACTTTTGCCCTTTTAATTTACTTTAATGACTAGCTAGAGACAGATGCTCAAAGTACTCATCCAATTTTGCAATTTTCAGTTTTATTACACCCCCAACATTTCACCTGAGATCCGCCCCATACATTTAACACATTTTCATCATTAGAATGAATATCTACCTTGAATAGTAAGCGAAACTTGATACCAGGTTCCACGAGTGATCTTCTCTTCTGGCACGGACAGAGACAAGAATCCAGCAGTATTTGTTCCATAAGTAACTACATTATTTTTGATCTGCAATAAAAGAAACAAATCCGATAACTGAATACGTGTAATTTTGCAGATAATGTTTACTTTAAAGTTTAAAATATAGAAACGTCCACTCATTGGAGGTCAGAACTGGATTTTCTCTGACTCTCCTTAATCGCCTTCTCACCTACCACGAATGGAAGATTTTATTTGTCCCCGACGTTATAATTTTACTATTTCACTATGATTTTATCCATTTAAACCAGTGCAGTAGGTGGACACATATTTTTGCAATGGATATCTACCACTATACCCGGTAAATGCAATGATTGGGGAAAAAAGATAAATCCTTACCAGTATGATGGAGTAATTCGGTCCTGTTTCCGCGAGGAATAACAAACTATCCTTATCGGTTGATGTTTGGAATTGGAACGATATTTTATCATCGGCGACGGGCGCGGACCTTTTTCGTCGCCTTATAGCCGAATTTAGTTGTTTGAATTTTTGTTCGCGGATGTACGTCGATTTCGGTTGAAATTCCACTCGAGAATTCGCTCCAAAGGTGAACGGTTTTTGTGCTAATTAAAGTAGAAAACAAATTATCAATAACTTGGAAAATGATCACGAGGGACAAAATACACATTATAGAGGGACATATTGGAAATGCGAAGAATTCAGCAAAGTAGTGAGGGACATCACTTTTGTAACAGGGACAGTCTTCACATTTCTTAAGAAATGTTTTTGTGACAAATAGGGACAATGAATGCAAATGCAATAGAGGTTGTCCCTCAACAAAGTTGGCAGGTCAACACCTGGATAAACCCTACAAAGCAAACGATACGGTCCTATGATCCCTGTATAGTCAAACTCGCTAGATTAGAAAATATCTTGGGACCAGCCAATTTTGTACAAAATAAAATGACAAAATCTTTTTCCCACTATGCCACTCGAGCTGCAAAATGTAAATGTAAGAAATTGCACGATTAAAAGGCACCCACCCACGTCATTATCTTTAAAATATATTGATGGGACACTTAAGAATCTAATTTGAACAGCCTTATTCAATATGTAACTCTAAACAACATACTTGTTGTACAATCTGGAGGAATCAACCCGTTGGGACAAACGCAGTACGTCGACGTCCAATCATCTACGCAAACTCCGCCGTTTCTGCAAGTATCGTTCCGACACAGGCCTCCTTCCGTCAAACGAGGACACGTATTCGTAACTAACACCGATTGTTGCCGCTGCTCGGGTTTCTCGACCAGGTGCGCCACGCGATCGATGACGATTTTACGCATGCAACCGACGAAATTATACGTCGATATCTGTCCGGGTCTCTGAGATATGTCGGTTAGATCTCGCAGTCCTCCGATGTATAACGGTAATCCGCCGACATCCAGTCTCCTACAAAGGAATAAGAAAAATATCCATTACAAAAACATTTTACAAAGATTTCAAGAATACAATGAAACCTAATAACAACGAAATTCTCAAGATGAGGATTATAGTTTGTTGTAACCGGTATTTTGTTGTATCCAATACAAAATGAGTTTGATTTATTCATCTGGGTCAGAAATATCCAGTATTTTGTCGCATCCGTGTTCGTTGTAACGAGGTTCCACAGTACAATCATTGTCTAGACGACTTGAGGTTTCTTAGACCGCCATGCACTTGTTTTTATGGATCATCCAGAAATTAAGCATTTTTTTTTAGGAATTTCAAGAAAAAAGAGGTGTCTGGGGTCCTCACATAGATAATTTTTTATTCCAATGAGTAAATTGACCGTTTTGGGATCATCTGAGAGTAAAACGTAGTTCCAGCCCTAAGAAGCCCTAAAAATTTTCAAGGGCAGCTTGATTTTTGTCACTACCCTACATTTCAGTTGATACATATTTCTAAGTAACAATACATACTCGAATTGTGAAGTAGAAGATGAACTGTTGTAACAGGATTTATCTAATTCGTTGCAATCCAAACAATCGTTATCATTGCAACCAGTGACTTTCACGTAGCCCGTCTGTAAAATAAAAATGAATTTGAAATTATATGCAAGAACCAAAACATGTACGGAAGCATTGATCAACTTGGTTAAGTCAGTTTGTCGTTCGATTGGTACTCCTGAGTTAACCAGCAAGAGACCTCAGTCCACTTGGTTATTCAAGATGGCATCTTCTAAATCAAAGATTACTTTTCCCTCTTACAGGGGAGGAGACCAGAGAAGAACCTGCAACCAAAGAAACTCTGTTTCGTCTGGGGATCGAACCCACGAGCTCCGGTGTGACAGTCTTGTATGCTAACCGCTAGACCAACTGTCTCCTCTCCAAATTCCATTCATAGGCATTTTAACGGCAACTCTTGGCTTGGCCATTTTGGATTTAACTCAGCAAGCAAGAAGTGGTATTCTATAAGAAGTAGTAAATGAATCAAACAACGCTATAGATGAGAAAGCTATTTTACCTTATGGCTTCTGTGAGCGTCCACTTGGTACCAATTGCCGTCATTTACTCTTTTCGTGCGCAACCAGATCCGAGTGGGCGGACCGTCTCCGAGCGCGAACGAGAATCGAATGTAACCGTCGATGATCTCGAGCGCGATGAAATCCCCGAATTTCTCGGTCGTCGTTCCCGGATTATAAGCAAGCATCGCGTTGCGTTGAGACGTCGTGAAAACGATCACGAATGTGTTCATCGTTGGATTCAACGTGCTGTACTGGACGTACGAAAGGCCCGGGAATCCGATGCTGCTCGACTGGCACAACGCGCCCCAGTATCCGAACGGACAGTCGCACTGGTACGAATTACCGGTTACTTTACAAACGCCACCGTTGTAACACGTTATGTTAGCGCAGTTGTTGTCGATTTCGCATGTCGACCCGCTATAGCCCGGCGGGCAGAGACATCTGAACGAACCTTCGAGATCGGAGCACTTTCCGCCGTTTTTGCAGACGCTCTTTTCGCACTCGTTGACGTTTGTTTCGCAATTCTGCCCAGTCCAATTCGGCGGGCATTCACATTGCTGCGCGCCGTTCAGCGCATTGAAGTAACAGCGGCCGTCGTGTTGGCACGGGTTCGGCGTGCAGAGGTTCTGCGTCACGTTGCAATGAGTGCCGGTAAAACCTTTGCTACACCGACAAACGAATCCTTTGTTCGTATCCGGCGAGGTAAAAATGGTTGACGAAGATGAGATTATACTCGTAGATTGATAAAGGTAAACGACATTGCTGCATTCACCGGCATTATGGCACGGGTTCACACTGCACGGGTTATAGTCGATATCCGAGATTTTCACTTTGACTTGAGATTCGATGTAGGCCTTGTTCCGCGTGAATATCGCTCGTAGTTCATTGCGGAACATATGCTGTCCGTCTGGTTTCTTAACGGCCATGATGATTTCGACGTTGCGACCGTGCTGCGTGAAGCTGTAAGCGTATACTTTCGCCGTTTTGTCGAAAAATTCGGACACGATCAGCATGAATTTGTTGTAGAACTGTTGCAGGAAATTCGCAACGGTCACATCGACAAGACGCAAGATGAACGAATTGTCCAAGGTCGAATTATCCACGTTGTGATATCTGATGTAAACGTCTGAATAGACTTCGTTGTGAATGCCATCCGTACCGCTGATATTCAAACTGTACGTATTTTCGCCTTTTGGTTGTGAAGCATGTAGATTACACTCCGAAGCGATATGGAACATAGTATTGCCGCGTACGACCCGACACCGATAGCTGCCGGACGTATCAGGATCGCGGGGTTGAACGTTTGCAATTAACCCAGTCGGGAAACGATCGTCGTAAGTGTGCACGATTATATTCACCGGTCGAGGTGTGGACGGATTGTCGTTGACGTCGCGGACGACAACTTTAACTTCGAGAGTCGACGAAAACTGCGGACTGCCGCCGTCATAGACAACAACCGGCACGTCGTACTCGGTGATTCGTTCCCGATCGAAACTCGCCTGTGATCTCAAAGTTCCATCATTCAGTCCGACTGTGAATAACGACGAAAATTGGCCGACACCGATCCGGTATTGGTACGGGCCTTGATTCGGTGGTAGATCGCGATCGTGAGTGAACGCGATGAGCGATACGACGCTCGTGCCTGGTGATTCGTTTTCTGTGATGTAACCGGTCGGCACAACTGGGATAAAAAACGGAGGATTGTCGTTGACGTCACTGATACGAACTTGCACGGTCGCCGAACCGGTCATCGACGGAGTTCCCGAATCTACGGCTCCGATGGTGAGATTATACATTGAATTTGCTTCCCGATCTAAAGTGACCGAAGTCGTCACTAGTCCCGAAATCGAATTGATCTGGAAAGCGTTACCGGGATTACCACTCAGTATCGTATACGCGAACTGGCTATCGAGCGGTTTCAGATCGGTATCCGTCGCAGACACGGTAGCGACCGACTGTCCAGGTGGTCGATTCTCGCTGACGGAGCCGACGTAAATCTGTTGACTGAATTTCGGCGGGTCGTTCGAATCGCTGACGATCACCCGGACTTTACACGCATCAGAATCGTTGCCACGTAATTGGCCGCGATTTTTCGCCATCACGTCCAGGATGATCACCGATGATTTCTCACGGTCCGGTTGCTGGACGACAGTTATTTCGCCGCTGTCACGCCCAATGCCGAATCCGTGGCTGTTGCTTTCACCGACGAGGAAGTATTCGATTGCACCATCGACTCCGTCGTCTCGATCGGTGGCGAAAACCCGACCGACGACGTGACCGATTGGCGCCGATTCGCTCAACGGGAACGTGTACTCGCTCCGGGCGAATTTCGGGTAGAATTCGTTCACGCTGGTCACTTTCACTCGAACGGTAGTCGTGCTCTGCATGTCGGACGACGCCGGGTTCAATGCGAGTACTTTAACCGAATACTCGCGTCTGGCTTCGTAATCTAGCGCTCCTTGAACGAGAATTACGCCTGACTCGGGTTGAATTATGAACGTCTGCTGCGCGAACTGATCTCCCACTATCGAATAGGCGATTTTTGCATTATTTCCCGAATCGGCGTCTGTCGCATGGATTCTAATAACGGTGGCGCCGACTTTCGAATTTTCGGCGATTTCGGCGTTGTATGAACTGCTATTGAATACAGGAGCATTGTCGTTTACGTCGACTAGATACACGGTGAATATTTTCTGCGAAGATTTCGACAGCAAACCTCGATCCTCCGCCGATATGTTCAAATAATGAATGGAAACGGTGTCGTAATCTAAACTTTTCGCGATTTTAATGTCGCCCTGGTTTTTGTCGATCGTAAAAAGTCCGCCCTGGTCACCGCCTACGATTGAATAATCTATGAGTCCGTTGAGTCCGGGATCATTATCGGACGCGGAAACCGTCGCGATGATCTGACCGACCGCGGAGTTTTCCGGTATCGTTTTCTCGTAAACGCCGCTGATGAATCGCGGCGTGTACTGATTGATATCGGTCACCTGAAACTGGATGGTAGTTTGCGTCGATTGCATCGGTTGACCCTTATCTTGAGCCTGAACGACTAAATCTAATTTCTGATTGCGCTGGGCGTTCAACGGTAA
>JAYMFW010212237.1:0-13754 GCA_036785005.1 Tubulanus punctatus
ACGGACGGACGGACGGACGGACGAAAACCGAACGCAATAGCCCGCTGGGACTAAAGTCCCAAGTGGGCTAAAAACAATCGAAAAGATTGCTTTAATTATTGATTTTGGCATGTTTTTGTTTAAAAAGTGCTTTTATCAATTCCATAGATCTATTGCTGAAATTGCCCCAGAATGCGTCTTTCATTTCAAAGTTTCCTGGGGGATGAGCCCCGGACCCCCTCAATGACTTCGCAACTTCGATGCTCGTCGATGACGTGTAAAATCCCATATAAGATGCCATTGCAACCCCCATTCCCAAGAAACAGTCTAGCTACGGGCCTGAAAATACAGATAACCTAGCCTAAGTCGTCGGTGTCGAAATTTCTTCCCCGAAATCCGAGAATAATCCGAAACTTAAGTATCTTAAGTCGTCACAAAATTTTAGTACCGATTTTCATTATTGTTATTCAGACTCTTGTAGAATAGTCTGCCTTCAGTTGTCAAAATGTTTGAGTTGTCACAAAAGCTTGGTCCAGAGAGTGAGGACTTTGGCAAGGGCAAATGCACATTATACTCCCTTGAAATCAAAAATACAATATTTTTGGTACCTCATAAGACGTGACCTTATTTATGTATATATAACAATTTTGAAACACATGGATTGCTGCATTATTCAAAGGTGCCATAGTTTGAGTAAGAATAATTTTCTTCTTTTATTCACTTCCAGTGGATGACAGCATTTAATTGCTTGAAACAACTGCTTTACAAGATGAAGCAGATGAACTTGAGAAAACTGCTGTTATTGTTAATCCAGAAGACTCGACTAATAACAGGAAGCCGATAGAGGAAAAATCTTATAAACTCCTCGTTAATTACTTAAAAGAAGTCCATGGTTAGTTTTTTAGTTCTTAAGGTTTTTTGTTATACTTGTTGCTAATACTAATTAATTTTTACAGCTGGAAACTTGAGACTGGAGAAGCTGTCAAAGTGGCCGAAGTCTTAGAATTTCTCACATCATGAAGGAATGAGACATTGTTGGGGTATAACATTTACCCCAAGGTTATATTTGACCATGGGAAAAACAATGTTTATCACAGCAAAAACATGCATCGATGAATTGGTACTAGCCGTTTCATTGGCTTCTCATAGCCAGGAAAAGCATTCGAACTGCTTCCATTGGCTTTCGTGAATAAGTTTTTTGGTTTTATGTAAGATACTAGAAAAATCCATCAAAGTATATATATCCTAATTTTTTGTTTGTACAGTGTAGATTTTGTTTTGCTGTTTGCCATTTTGCTTGTAGATTTCATTTGTTACCTGGCAATCACTTTTTTATTGGAAACCCAGTATTATGCCAGATAGATGTATGACAAATCTTTTATAAATTAATTATTCATGATTTGCATAATAAAATTTATATTTTTCATTCATGTCTTCGTGTTAAATTTAGAGGAATTCCATTAGTATACGATACTAAGAATATACAGAGGATTGGCAACCCAAATCCTTGAATGCCAGATAGAGTTCCAGTTATGAGAAATTTGAAACAAACTGTTGAAGCAGCATAAGGCGACTTGGATATTGTATACATCTCTGCTTACCTGAATACTGGCAACATTTTAGGCGAATGCTCTGACCCATTTAAGAGATGCCAACCCTCTGTACATATACACATTACACCAGTATCCAAACAACTACCCGCTACTTACCTAAAACATAGGTTACAGCTTATGACATTGGTGATCACAGTACTGAAGCCAAAGCTAAAATTCTTGTAAAATTGCCGAGTAATGTTTCAGCCACAGGCAATCTGTCCATTATGTTGCATCAGGGAGTTGTTATATGACTGGAGTTCGTACGCTATTGTTAGCGAGAAAAAGATGTGTGTTGTAATTTCGCTCTTATTGTGCGAGTCTTTTGTGCAATGCACAAAAGATCTCGCTCGCCGATAATGTCGCCGATAATGCCTCCGGTCTTTCCATGTGGCCACGTTCATTTGTTTACATAGTAATTTAACGATAGCACTATCGAAGATATTTCGAAGTGATCGAAACCACATAATTTGTAAGATTTTATTTTTCATCATTGAAAGAAGCCTACATTTTGAGCATCCGACACCGGCTTAAAATCACCCGACACTGGACTCGATGACTGTTTCGGGACGTTTTCGCTAGTTTTCGCGATATTCAAGCTCCGCTGAATGTGAGGCACCCGAAATGAATCAAATGATGCGGCAGAATCCCGAAGTTTTCCAGTTGACTTCTAGATTGAAATATATGATTTAAATATAACTTCTACATAGACTTAATAAGAGTTGTTCACTGTTTTTCATTCATGTCAGATTTAAGATCTAGATTATGGATTCCAGGCTCCATTATTTTTCCTCCTGGACATACACCAGTCTAAATCTTTCTGGACGCCGGACTCCCGGTACTGTTGTAGGCCTCTTGAAAAGATCGATATATGACAATTCAATTCAAAAAAGTTGTTCGTTAACAAAACCTGACGATTATTTTTTTAATGATGAAATCTCAGATTTTGACGATTTAACATTCGACCAATAAGATTTAAGTAAAATTGATTTGTTGCTGGATACTGGATCCACTTCATCCGAAAATATAAGCCAAGGTGAGTGATTATAGCGCAACATTTTACTTATTTTCCCAACAATTTACTCTGTGCGTAATCGAACGTGACTTTGGTAACTAATCGTCGGCGTCTGTCACAAAATTCGTCAAAACGGCGATTGGCGCCTAGAACACGCGGTTTCACGACTGTATGACACTGCAACCATTCGCCATATATCGGGTTTTTAAGATAAAATACTTGATCTGAATAGAATGTAAAATGACTGCGCCTTAGATTTTCGTTTTTTAAAGAATCTATTAGAAAGCTGGTTGAATTCTTTGTATTTTGATGTTCATTTTGTCAGAATTGGCCAACAATTAATTGAATTGTGATATTTTTTTGTCACGGTCGATGAGTATATACACAACATAAAAAAACTGCTTAGGCCAAAAAAAGATTGATGAAAACTCAGGCACCAAAGGGTTGATTAAGTACGGTACTTAAAAAACAATTCCTTCCATTTTTCATTTCAGATAATACAATTCCATCCATTTTTCGTTTTAAATGAAGTCGTTAAACATACAAGCAACAAAGCATCCAAAAAAACTGAACACGTTACTTTTACTTTCAAGAGGTAGATGTTCTATTTATTGTCATTGATACCAAAGCAAATAGGCCCATCACAATTAAGGAAATGCATAAAATCATGAAATGTTAACAGTAATAAAGTAAAAGACATGAAGTTTTTTAACAGAAGTTTTCAATACTTTGATGAATGTCACAAAAACATATAAAATTCACTTATAATTGTCTCAATGCCGTGAAATAATTTTTTTTCAGAAATATGCAATACTTGGAACATGCGTTGGCTCAAATCAAAGATACTAGCATAAGCCTACTGAAATACAGCGAGCATGGTCAACGTGCAATTCAGCACGCTGATTATCTCCTCATAGTTTTGCAGGAATCAGAACAGAAACGTGTGACATTATTGAATTGGTATGATGAGCTACTTCAAAAACTCATAGCTTGTTTTCCGGTTAAGATATCAAGTATTGATAAGCTGTGGGAACAATTTCATCAAGTTAGCACTGAAGCTGAATTCTATATGAAATCCGTTGAAAAATTTGATGCGTTAGGTTTGCAATGCAATGAGAGTACTGGTGACCGAGCAATAAATCTCTTATATCAATGCATGGTAAAAAAGTTTTTCATAGCCTGCTCAATGAGAGATTTGCTATGGAGAATGATTCAGTCAGTGCATCACTACTCGAACCGCTAACCGTTGAAGAAGAACAGGCTCTACGTTATGCAGCAGGTTATGTACCTTTTGCATTGATAAAAGTTTTGAGGCGTTCCCGCAACAATGATACTGTGGCATCATCCAGATTCTCGAGTCTTGGCGATCAAAAAGGGATGACACCAGTGAAATTGTGACCAATTTTTCTGAATATACACGTTATTGGACTGATAAAATTAATCGTGGTGGATTTTTGTCGTCAAAGACAGTGTTTATGCATTTTTCAAACAGGTTGAAAACATTGCAGATCTTTAATTTGTAATTTCACTCTGACAAACAATAATTTCAGCTAATAATAAAGAAAAACTATGTTCTCAATTGACTAGCAGCACTACTGTCAACTGTGCTTGGAAAAGTCTTGTACGTACAATTGATAATGACGAGTTGTCGACTGCTCTTTTTGAACGTGTTATTAGGTATTGGGTTGACATTCGAATGAATGCATTTAAGGATGCATACATTTACATTAAAAAGCAATTGAAACAGGCATCCAAAAAAGGTGAAAAATCATTGCGTAAAACACTTGGTCCAAAAAATTAGATAATCAAAACATAGTATAGTTAGCATACTGGCTTATAAACGTAATGATAACATCTTTGAATAAAAATTTTTGAAGCAACTTATCGGTATTGCATTTAACATTTTTTTATGAAGGCTTCATGAATATCTATTTTCTTCTTTTTCTTGGAATTGGAGCTACTGAATCAATGTCTATCACATCATTTTGTCGATGTTTCCCACGAAAATTTCCTGAACTGGCAGCACGGGTACATTCACCGGCAACAAATAACGAAAGTTCATTATGTCCAAAGTGAGCAACAGTAGGATTATCGAAGGATCCACCACAACCACGTTGTGTCGAAAAATGTTCTTCTAGTGGGTCCTGGCACACTTTTTCGCTGAGAACATATTCCACTCCATCAATTTTCAGCAGAACCTTGAGGAGTTCAACAAATGAGCACACTGAAAACGAAATATTGCATAGAAATTAATCCCAATAAATAACACTCACAAACAGAAACGGGATGGAAATATTTCGAAATTTAAGAGTATAAGCGAGAATATTTCATACCTGTTATTCTCAATCCTTCTAAAGTTTCCCAACTGATACATTTTCTGGAAAGCTCTTTCTTGTTCAGATTTTCACATCTAGCTCCTTCGCCGAGCCAGTCATCCAAAAATGGAATGAACTCCTGGGTGAGAAACTGAAAAAAGATACTGTTACTGTTTAAATACACAGTATTGGTAATTAAACGTTTAAAAATTGATGTATAAATAAAACTCACCTTGACTCGGTCATCATCAATTGAGCGATATTCTTTTAGGTCCTCATTCCGGGTTCTTTTGAAGTCTTCTAATGATGAAACATTCAAACAGTCAAAGAAACGATTCATTTTTCTGATAAAAACTATCAAAGATTCATCCTCATCATTATTCCTTAACTCTAATGCCGCAGCAACTGAACCACTCAAAACCTAAAATGTAAGAAGACAATATTGAAATACATATGTCATGCAATGAAAAAATACATCTTATTGAGGTTATTACCTGTGCTGCAAGATAAACTCGCATTCTCAAGGGTGGGGATAAATGTAAGTGCTCGTGACGAAGCTTTCTTAAACGATTTAATCCCGGTGCCGACCGATTCAAACCAATTTCTCTTTCAACGAGTGTCAGTAGTTGAGTCCATTTCAGAGGTTTACCGCGATACTGAAATAAAAAGCTGAATCAATTCCATGTACATACATAAAATAGAAATGAATCGAATCAGTTTACTAACCATTAAATCACGTGTGTTTTTATTGTATCCTGAGTTCTCGAGGTTGTTTCTGGTTGTTTTGATCAAATGTGGAACATCACAGATAAAGTAAATTCTTCTGGTAACGTCATATCGGTTTGTTGTAAAATGAATGACCTCTCCATTGTTCGATTGTCCATGAAGTCGGTAAAACCTCCGATTCGGGGAGGCTCCGTCACACACAAGGGCACGCACATAAAATCCTGCTGCTTATAATATTTCGACAGTTTCCCATACACATGGATACAAATTGTATGAATTGAACCCACTACATGGAAAGTATGCTATGGGAAATTTATAGTTAGAAAATAACGCACGGACCATAAAGACACAAACGTGTGTTGCAAGTTCCACATCTGTGTTATTAATATTTCGGATATAACTTTCAATCATGTTATTTGTGGAACCTAAATCGCAAAAGCCAATTAACTTTTCAGAGTTTTTTTAATACACTACGTCTGATTTGATTTTCATTTCGTCAAATAAAAGCGATACATTTTTCTTGTGCTCTGGCATAGATGAAAAATTAATGTTGGTCAACGCACGTTCAAAAAGATCGAAATTTAGTCCAGGAGAAGGATCAGGGAAGTGAACATAATCCCACAAAGTTGATGGATGCGGAAGTTTCAAAAAACAAGATTTACGAATAAAGTCATAAACACTGCGAGATTAAAGGATGCCAGCGAATTTGTCCTGAAGGTTTGTTGAGTTCTTCTTCTTGTTGTTTCCAGAGTAATTCTTGAACTGATCCCGATGGAAAATCAGTCTGAAGTTTCTCTCGATGTTCACTGAGAACCTGACTGAAGAGAGTCGAATTCTCGTTTCCGATATCAACTGCTTCATTAACAAAGTTATGTTCAATAATGTTTTTGAGCGATACAATTTCAGCCTTCATCTCCCATCTATTAGCCCGAGCATTTTTCAACCTTTCACGAAGCTGACCGTGACTCAAATAGTCGTGCCTGACCCTACTGCTGGGATCAGTTCTACTGTCGATAGACTCTTCTTTCTGTTCGAGGCGTTTTCGCATAACGAGTAGGGATTTTCTGAACTTTTTAGATGGCTCACACTGATGAGAAGAGTCACATTTCGATGGTCGTACAACAATTTCACATAACACGTGACGAATTGTACTACTATATGAAGTTTTTTTCCACCTTGTTGCTTTAATTTCTTTAATGGCGATGTTATCAAGCCTGGATTAGCAGGTAAATGTCACTACCCCACTCTTCCTGCGGTTGTCGCATACATCAACAAAATCAGGATTTCCGCAACAGAGTTCAACACTAAGCAATTCGAGAAACACACTTTCTGGTGTAAGACTATGTAGTGACGATGAAACATTTTGATCGTTAATGAAAACACTGATAGAGTCATCAGGATTTAACACAACATTCCTGTATGTTACATCCCCATCTTTGACAAATGTTTTACGATCTTCAAAACACTTGAAACCAATTTTCTCGGCATGGTTTTTACAAAGACTTAGTTTACATACAGGATATTCTGACCAATCTTTCAAAGTAATGTTCACTTTCGATATTCGTTTTCTCTTGCTTTTTTCCTTTCTCCATCGTTGAAGTTTTGATCGGCATAGATTGCAAATAAATTTTGGTAGATTAACATTATCCAAACTAACATCAATATCAAACAGGTCAGATATAAGCTTTGCGAAATCAGCTAAATTGTATAGTCCTCGATCCTTATTAAATGCAGATTCGCCACACAAAGGACACAGACTCATCTAAAAAAAACAAATGAAATACATCTTAAATGGCAGCCAAAACTAATTTAAATCTTAGGCACGGACTGTGGTGGGTTTTATATTTTTTATACTACACTACACTGCCTCAACTTTACTTTACAAAAACGAAAATGGTCACGTTGGAAATGCCTAGAATACCATGTTCATCACTGTCGCTTGGTAACAACAGGTTAGATGCACGTGGAGAGCGAAATTTCATCTTCAAAAAACGTATTGTAGTAGCCTAAACCGTAATCGGAACGAAAAATGTAAACTAACATCTAAAAGCTCTCATCTAGTCAATTAAAAACATACAAATAATACACCTAACCGGTTGCGGTTTTTTTATACATAAAATGTTTAAATCAGTTACTTTTAATAGAGTAAAATATGAAACTTACTTGCATTTTGACGGATTTTCTTCATTGAAGTCGCAAAAAACCTGTTGTGAGCAACTGTTTCAAAAAATATTTCTTACGCATGCATGGATTACTAAACGACGCCAAAAAACGCTAAAAACCGATCATTACCGACTAATCCCGAATGCGGGCGTTCGATTCAACGCCGTAGATTTACAACACACATCCTTTTATCGACACAATGCATTCACACCTTTTACACAATAGCGCACGAACGCCAGTCATATAACAACTCCCTGGTTGCATTGAGCTGAGTGCGTTCTTTAAATTATCTCTTTATAATTCAACTTATTGAATCCAAAATAAATATCGACACCGGAGTTGTTAAAGAAATGGGTTCATTACGTAGTCACCACAGGGTACATCTCTGCTATACCCCTCTTTATCGTCTACTTGAACGACTAGTTAAAACGACTGGGCGTTTTTCAAAATGCCCAATCGTTACATTTGCACTATCATGATATAGCCTTTGATGGTAATTTCTTGGCTGCTGATATCATAGGTCTTTGTGAAACCCGTTTAACTGACGGTGATAATACAAACGATTATACCTTAGAAAGGTTCTATCTAGTTCGTAACGACCAAAAAACCTACGCTGAAATACCATCGCCCATACCATGTATTGCTGTATATATAAAAACCTCAGCTCAAATACTTTCTATCTTCAATTACTCCAGTACTTTGTTTGAGGCTACAATAACTAGTATGTTTATGAAGTATCTGTTGTTGCAAGTAGTTTCTTTGTGCAAAGCTCCAGCCTGTCCAAAAACAATATGAGTAGATGAAATCAAGAAGCTGTTACCATATATCAACCTAGCAAATACACTTGTTGTTATGCGGGACTTAGATTTAGATGTCTCAGTGTGAAAACAAAACTATTATTTACCAACTAGAAGAACAACTATCTTGCAAGTAAAGCATTAATAGTTCTACAACAGATAGAAACACTACATTAGATCTTGTGTTCACTGACAATATCTGCTGTGTCCCATGTCAATTTGTGCTGTCATGGATACAACATAAGATGTACATATTTACAAAATCGTAATTCACAATGGATATCATTATTATTTATGTACTTGTTTATTCTATTCTAGGATAGGGAGATTTTTAGTGGTTCCTATAACCAACCGTCCAATTCCTTAATTCTGAAGTCATTATCAAATATATGTGCACTGTATTGACAAAATCTTGCCAATAAAGCAAAAAATACCTAAATTGTATTCCATATAATGCAATATGTTTTTAGATGTACTGGCCAAAGATCACAAAATCTAAGAGTAAACACGTGTTGTCAACATAATAACCTGTACATGATATAGCAGTTTATAAGAAATCAATGCATACAAAATTTTATCATTTTATCACGAAGAGCTACCCCTTTATCAATCAATAACGATGATCAAATTAGATAGTTTTAAAATTATTTACTGTTACAGCTGTTAAATGTCAATTGTTAAGTAATATCTTGTACTAGTTTCTAACTATACTTATTAATATAGCATGTCTTTACTACCCCAAATTCCCATGATCAACTTTATGCATTTTATAATGTAATTAAAGTAAAAAGATTTTTCTTTGTTCAGTTGCAGGATATCATAGGATCCAAGAGAATTATCGAATGTTATATCCATAAAATTTCACCAATAAAGAGTTCCAGAAACAATACTTCCTACTTTAATGGCAACGTACAAATGAATAAGAATACCATGACATTGTCTCTTTTAACAACAAAACGTTTTTTAACTTTTAACGTCATATTAGAGCTTCTCAAAACTGCAAAAAGAAAAGGAAAACATGTAATCAGCTGTGGTGCAACAATTTGCTTAATACGGACAGTGAAAGATCCAAATACTGAATTCATCGCTTGTCACCAGTGTGAAATGCCGTATCACGAACAATGTGTGTTCAAAACTGACGATTATGAAAATTTTGTATGCATTGAATGTCAATCAGGTAAAGTACTAACCGCCGCAAATATTATCAAAGGCCAAGAAGATATCATAAAGACACTGAGAAAAACCGAAGGAGATATGAAATCCAAATTATCAGCTGCCAAGTCAGCACTCTTGGAAACTTTCACTAAAGTAAACGCGATTGAAGGCCCTGTGTTCAAACGTTTAAACAGAATTTTATCGGAAATAGTGTGGATAGACAGGCTTATCACAGTAATAGTTTCGTCGGTAACCATATCCATAAACTGTTATTCATTGACGCAAAATCTGGGGTAAACAATCCTTTGAAATTATGTAGTGTTCTGGATAATGATGACGAAAGGAAGTTATATTATGAGCTCATGAGGAGATTCTTGATGTGTACGAATTGTAAAGTATTTGTGAGTTATGAATCCAACCCAAATCAAAGAACTAACTGATCTATGTCACGAACTCGGAAGCTGGTTCCCCGAAAACTCTCCGTCCTGTAACATAACTCCAAAGCTCCATACTCTTATATACCACGTACCTGAATTTGTAGATATATGGAAATCGTTAGGATTATTTGCAGAGCATGGACTTTAATCCAAACATTCCAGCATGAACGCCGACTTGCGTACATATGGTACCACCAGAAACAACATAAATAGAACAAGACTAATGTTTATAAACCAGGGACTTTATAGTACTAAATCCCTTGAAATAGCATCGATCAAGAGAAAGTGCCCATGTGGTGGATTCTACGAGAAATCATTGAATAAAAGGTGATGTAAGCTATGTGAAAATGAAGTATCCTAAATATTCAAATGGAATATTTGGTTGTTGTGAAGATACATGCCATT
This sequence comes from Tubulanus punctatus, assembly GCA_036785005.1. NCBI lineage: Eukaryota > Metazoa > Nemertea > Palaeonemertea > Tubulaniformes > Tubulanidae > Tubulanus > Tubulanus punctatus. Next base: position 10,585 of record JAYMFW010212237.1, read on the forward strand.
TGAGAGGTCTTTTCAACTTGCTTGTGGTTTTTGACTTCTAATTGTTTTTGATTTGTCTTGTCTGGTATCACCATTGTTTTTCGGAGTAACACTGACCTGACAAAATTGTAAATTATAAATGTATCATAATCATAATTGATTATCAGTGTAAATTCTAATTCATAATCATATGCCATTTACTCTACGCCTTAGAAATATTATTGTTCAAAAATAAAAATTTTGAAATATTTTGTTTAGTTTAAACAAGCTTTAAATTGTTATCAATTTTCATGTTAAGATATACACCATCACTGGTGGAGGAAGGAATGATGGAATAGAAACAGTACTTACGTTTTACACAGGATCGAAACCCATGGCGAAGACGTCTCACAATAATCTATTATCGACGCGGCAGTCCAGACCTGTTATTTAAAAGCGACTTCAAACCCGGAAGTACACGACTAATCACTAATTTTTAGTTTTTGACAAACCTTTGACAGACAACAAATTTCAGATTTATAAATCTATTATAGTCGTGTGCTTATTAGTAGTAAATAATCCGCGGAAAACCATCTAGTAACGCCAATAACGGCAGACAAAAAAGCAAAGTAATTTACGCAGTGATAACAATTTGCAACGCCAATTTAGAATCGTGCACCAAAATCAATTCAAATTAATTGTGTCTTTGTTACCGAAATACAAAGGTCGAGCAGGCGCGCTCGTTTTCAAGGTCATGCAAAGTTGGTATTAGCTCTATGGTCGTGACCTTGCATGAAACTGTTGTAATAGCAGCTTATGACTAATGAAGCATCTTCTAGTGAACAGTCTGTATCCAGTGACAGTTCGCGCAATTCAATTCAATGAAACTTCAAACAGCGTCTGTTTGTACAAGAAGAAAGACATTAAATAGCTTGCCATAAATTGGAATTCGTGTTGGCCACAGTAAAAAGAGGAGGCGTACATACGAGTCCATTTCTGAAGAAATTCCGGCATAAGACAAGACACGCCTTGACAATCCTGAATTATTGCCTAATGATGTCACAAAACTCCAGAAAAGCGAGAACAGTGGTGATAAAAATTCATGAAGGAAAGATGTGCTCTGGATAAAAGATTTGTGGCAAAAAATTAGTGGTCGATACACCTATGTGGGTTGACTAGAACTCAAGAAGAGTTAAGGATACGAGGAAGCAAAAAGAAAGTTTGGGACCTGTCACAAATCAACTAGTCCCCAATGCAGTAGTGGCAGAAAGCATGAAACGTTCACAAGTTATGGCGGAGCACTCCTATAAGGCCTGCAACCATGAAGAAGCTGATGGAAGAGTGTTTTTCCATCTATACAACATCGCTGGCCAAAAGAATGTTCTTATACGCACCACTGACACTAATGACTAGGTGATTGGCCTTGGCTCACAGACAAAGTATAGCCACCACGATCTCTGGATTGATGCTGGACTGTTTTCGAACAATACAAGGTGATATATCCATCTCTCAAAACTTGCGAAAAGCTTTGCCTCTGTGTACAGCTTTGCCAGCATAGTATACTTTTACTGCCCGTGACTTTACAGCCTTACGCTCGCGCAAAGGTAAAATTCATCCTATAAAGATGCTATAAAGTGACAAATCCGATGACGCAAGAATAAGTTGTTTGAAAAGGATGGATGGTAGCAAACTGAAAGATAAACGCGTGCACCTCATTGTAAACAGGTGGCATTCTGTTACGGTAGCTCAGCAGAGTCCCATGTCACCCATTGAGCCTGGATGGACACTGGTAAATGGTAGTTACAGCATTCTGTTGGCAGAAGGTGAATTGTGCCCCAAGACTGTCGATGTGCAGCAGTATGGTGAAAGTTTATCCAATGAAGAAGATGACAATGATAGTACAGGCAAATGAATAACCGAATTTGAATTTTATATAATTTAATTAAAATCCATCAGCAAAAGAAATTTAAAAAGTATTTAAATTATGCACTCACATTGTTTTTACAATACAGACTATTTATCGTATAGGTTCGTTCTACTAGTTAGTGATGAGAGTCGATCAGTATCATGAGACTAATTTCTTGTAAATGTAAAAAGGAACAATTACATCTGACAGTCATGTGAGTCTGTAATAACTGAATTGATTTAACGGTATTCAATAGAGATCTATAATCGACAGATAATTATCCAATGTGCAGTAGTTCAGTTATGGGGAGTTCAGTCTAACTTTCATCAGGTAAAAGACACTTATACCAGTTGTGATCATATCAGATTTCATGAGATCATTTCATATCATTTCAAATTCATGCCATTTCGACTTTTATCGGATTTTGCCGGGTTACTTCAACAATTCTGATGTGATTCATGAACATTTTTAGGTTTACTTAATTTCGACTTTAAAAGATAAACTTGAACTCTATTTAATTCGATTTTTCTAAAACTTTAATGAACAAATTTTTTTGATTGTTTGGACGATGGAACAACTGTGTATGATTAAGTATATAGGCCATACATCAGAAAAAAATATAATCCTGTATATTGTTTAAATATTATTCAGAAAAAGAAGAACTGTTCAGCTTCTATTTTTTTATAAATCAATCAATGACTCTCATCCATATGAATTTACCTACTGTATCGACAGCAATGTACCTTATCATAAGCAATGTGTACCAAATCCAACGAATTACAGATGTATAGAATGTTACATAGGAACGAAACCATCAACAGACGCCATCATTAGAAAGCAGCAAATCATGATCTCAAAACTGAACTAGAGAGAAACTTTAGAAGAGGACGTTCTATAAGAAACCATTAAATTGTACACGAAGAAATTGTACCTCGAACAAAAGATTTCGCCTTACTCCGCTCGATGAAAAAATTTCGCTCGGAATATTTATTTTTGGCAGTCTTGTCAGATTTTAAAGAAAATCCGTTACTACTGACATTTATTGTGAAGTTCAAGGATTTCCGCGGGAAGCCTGTGATAATTTATTACCTGGCGACATCAGTGTGACGTCATGGAAATTAACATGACAAGTGGATCACACACGTATAATCGATAATCCTTCTAAATTGTGCGAATTTTTGTACATGGTATCGAAAACATTTCCCTGAAACGAACATATCACCTAAGATGCATATCCTTATCTAGGTAAATGTGGTTCGTTTTTGCTTCGTCGTTGCTGATCATCTCAAATGATTAACTCTATTCA
>JAYMFW010212348.1:0-13738 GCA_036785005.1 Tubulanus punctatus
CCCTCTTCAATTCCCTCAAATCGGCTATTTTGACCAGTTTTTCAAGTTCTATTGGGAAGTTTTCGTCATGCATTGAGTTATTGTCTTGATATTTAATGTGTAGGTTCATCTACCCAAGGGTTATCATCACACCAAGAATTGGGTCTCCAAGATCAATAATGCCCTCGTGTCGCTCCTCTTCAATTTCCTTAAATTGGCTATTTTGACCAGTTTTTCAAGTTTTATTGGGAAGTTATCTTGTTACTTTGAGCTATTGTCATGATATTTAACATGTTTATTCATCTACCCAAGGGCTATCTCAACCCCAAGAATTGGTTCCCCCAGATGGATAATGCCCTGGTGGCACCCTCTTCAATTCCCTCAAATTGGCTATTTTGACCAGTTTTTCAAGTTTTACTGGGAAGTTTTCGTCATGCATTGAGCTATTGCCTTGATATTTAATATGTAGGTTTCTACCCAAGGGCTATCAGCACACCAAGAATTGGAATTTTTGAAAATGATTTAAAATGTAGCAATTTGTCGGAATATACGACCACCAACATGCCTGAGGTTGATTCCTATGGCTACAGTTTTGCTAAATTATAGCCTAAACATCGGTCCTACCATCATTATGATAATGATTTAGGCTGCTCCGCTGCCCCTGTATATGTTATTTGTTCAAGAATTGACCCCCCCCCCCCCAATTAGCGCCACCTATAATGTGTCAAAAATTACCCTTCTAGTACACATTGCAGATTGAAACCAAATTTGGTACACATTTAGTACCCACCTTTGCACATCTTTTAATGAATGAAACCAGAGGCCTGTGATATATACCTTTGCCTCTAGGGGTTACGAGTATTATGAATAGTTTTCTATTATAGCTCAACAAATAGACATAATCGAAATCTGTATACGCCACGAATTCCTTTACAAAAATTGGGACTAGGTAAAACCATATGGTAAATGGTTTTACCATACAGTAAAACGGTAAGGTTATTTGAGACAGTTTTACCATTTGTATGGTTTTACCGAGCTGATTCCATTTCAAATACGGCCACCAAGGGGCGTCATTGAAAAATGACGTTAGCGCGTTACAGGTTGCCATTCTCGTTCAATATTATCCATACTAAGTACACATGTACAGCATTGTCAAAAGTAAATTCCTATTGAAAATCGAGCTGATTGGATTTGAGATACGGCCACCAGGGGGCGTCATTCAAAAAGAACGTTAGCATGATACAGGTTAAAAGTCTCATCTGATTTCCCCCAAATTTTGTATACCAGTACAGCATGGCCTAAGGTTGATACCTATCGAAAAGCGGGCTGATTTCATTTAAAAAACGGCCACCAGGGGGCGTCATGGAAAAACGACGTTAGCGCGATACATGTTGCAATTCTCGTTAATTCCTCTCAAAAATCGAGCTGATTGGATTTGAAATAGGGTCACCAGGGGGCGTCATTGAAACACGGCGTTAGCACGATACAGGTTCTCATCCAAAGTTCTCCAAAGCTGGTACACAGGTACAGCATTGTCCATAGTTGATACCTATCCAAGAATTGAGGACGGGGTGACATTAGTGGTAGATGGCCACTTTAGTTTTCATTTGAAATATATCATATAATATAAATTGCGATTTGATACTTGTGGTGGCGAGCGACGACTGGCAAATGGAAAAAATGTGTTTTATGTTAATATTGGTGGTTTTAAAAAAATGAAATGATTTTTTATTACTGGTTTGAACTGGTTTGATGTCGTTGTTCGTTACCCAAGTATCAAATCGCAATTTACATAATACTCAGGAATTATTAGTCAGGTTTTTCATAGGTTGTACCACTGACTTTGTGTTATGACTCAATTTCAAGTGTCTCATCGATACTTTTCATTTTTTATAGGTTGGTCAAAGTCCTGATAATCAAATTTACTATTTTACCTGCAGCAGGATTATATCAGTGCTGTCACCTATCTTATTTCTATAAGTTTTCTGTTACTCAACTGCATCCCATAAGTTTTTCATTATGCCATGAGGTCCCTGGACCCCTAGAGTGCTTTGAATTGACTCACATAACTCCAAACACCTGGCCACCGTAGTGATTTAAACAAACAGACGATATTTTTTGTTCCGGCTCTACGATGTAGCACATTTTGTTTGGGAAAAATCTGGTTATACGTTTTAGGGCGATCAAAACGTGTAAATTTACAAAATAATTAAATAAAAGCCACTTGTATAAAATACTGAATTGAATTTTGTTACTTCAAATCAAATTACTGTGTAAGTCAAATAAATCTCTAATAAATAAATTATTAGAGATGAGACATTACATTTTAAGGATCCTGGTGTTAACAGGTGCCATTTGATAAACATACTAACTTCGATATGTTGTTTCACAGTAAACGTGTGTACATTTGTGCGTATTACGTGCGTATTTTTAACACACTTAACAATGATTTTTTGGCCCGCTTCCTTATTTTTGACCAATTTTATCAATCATCTTATATGGGTGTCTTTATGACGTCGGAATTATGTTTAGCTACATCAACCTGCAAAAAATCTGTTATCATTATTATCCTTCTCATTAATCACTTCAACTCCATTGTTCGAGGACATATGCTATATTATATATCTGGGCAATCTGATTTCTTTTCATTTTAGCGTTGGTCAACGCCAGTTGATATGCCTGACTCGTGCATTGTTGCGGAAAACGCGGGTCCTGATATTAGATGAAGCTACAGCTGCCGTTGATTTAAAAACTGATGAAATCGTACAATCTACAATACGTCAGCAGTTTGTCGAATGCACCATTATAACTATAGCTCACAGACTGAGTACAGTTCTTGATTATACAAAGTAAGATCAGTTATCAAAATGAATTATCTAGACTCAGTAATTGAAACATTTGGTAGATAAAGTTATTACAATTATAAATCTAATTGATACCTGATTTTTCAAACAAAAGCTCCGGTTGCTTTAATAGCGCGTGGATAGATAGCAGGAGAAAACAGATCCCACATTGAGTTATATTCAAGAACCCATTTAAAAAAAGGTGTCTTAATTTTCGAGTAGCAAATTTGGGTTCATTCAGTTATCACTTGCAAAGAGCAGTGTCTCCTTGACCTCAAAGCCGGATATACGATTAACGTATATGGGTTTTATGCAATTGACATTCTAATTTGTGGTGGAATCTATGTTCTATTAAATCGATATCAAGCCCCTTGTGGCCTTTGGTCTCAAGACCTTGATTTAATGAAAATAAAAGCCCTCTACCACGGTTTAATGGTAGCCATCACTGTACGTTGCTTTGCAGCATTGTTTGCCCCAAACAAGGTCAATTGTATGATTGAAAAGCGCCTAAACACTTAAAGACCTAATATCCTGTTAAATTGTTGTTATATTAATCTAATCATACTGTGTATTAAAGGTTAGATTTACTATGCGAACTGTTCACTAGATGATCACCGTCTTTTATCAATGATTTGCGGTTATTAGTGCTGTTATTATGTTGGTTGGTGTTTTTCAAGTATTGTATTTTAAATGTTTCTACTCATTAGATTGTATTGATTGAATGACAATGAATGACAATGTATGGCAATGAATGACAATAAATGAATGAATGAATGAATGAATGAATGAATGAATGAGCATCTGTTTCTCGGAGTTGGTATTTTCACCCCTGGTATTTTTTTACCCAAAAAACCTATATGAACTATAAGATTGTTGTAAAGCATAAATCGATAATTGGTTATTTGTGAAATATTCTCTCAAAAATTAGATATCAATCGTCCAGTATCCCAACCCTCAAAACTTTATGATGTATTTTCAACTTGTCAACTTAAAAAAAAAATAAATAAACTACTCCAGCTTCAGACTGGACACCTCATTTGAATAATCAAAAAAACATATTGGACTTTTTCCCCCAATTCAAATTAGTCTTTTGGATTCAATTATTGACCAATCCTAAAAATTTTGTACTGAGTAATGAATTGACTGGTGTATCCCCAGAAAACCGTATTCAAATGAAAAAAAAATTGACTATACCCTTAGGAAAATAAAACATGTTTTTGATATCTTAAAAACGTTTTCAAAACGTGTACTTAAAATCAGATGTACTAATACTAGCAGATATATTCGAAAGATTCAGAGAAGTTAATCTAAAACATTTCGAAATAGATCCGTGTTACTGTTATTCGTCTCCGGGGTTAACTTGGCAATGCGGTTTAAAATTTACAAACATAACTCTAGAACTAATCAGAGAAAATATTATTTTTCTATTATTCGAGAAAGCTATAAGAGGAGGAGTTTCGGGTGTAATGGGAGATAGATATTTCAACGTAAAAGATAATCCCGAATACAAACTATTATACATTGACGCGAATAATTTATATGGATGGGCAGTGATGCAACCTCAACCTTACGGAGAATTCGAATTAATAGATGTAGAGGATGATACTGTTTTTGACTGGGATGGAGCTATAAAAGAATTAAAAGATGATTCTAGTTATGGTTACTTTTTCGTCGTTGACTTAGAATACCCGGATAAGGAAAAATTCAAATCAAAGAATCTTCCCTTTTGTCCGGAACACAAAACAACAAACGAAGAAGAATTGAGTGATTACCAAAAAGAAATAAAACCAAATAAATATATTCCTACTGAAAAATTAATCCTAACTCAAGAAAACAAGAATAATTATATAGTTCATTATAGGTTATTAAAATTTTATTTAGAACAAAAAAAGACGGACGACGATAGGCCTGCTTTTTATTTGAAAAATATAGTGTTATCTATTTACATAAATTACTAAATATGTTTGTTTATTTGGCCTATACTTGTGGTAAAATAAAGACGAGTTGTCGTGTTCAGATATGTACATACAAATGAGCCGCGCGTGTTCAATACGCGTGGCAGGATCATTTAGCGCGCATTATTCTAATGAATATATTTAACGAAATTAGTGTTTTCCAAAATCTTGTGTTTTAGTGTTTTTTCTCTATTATCGGAACACCGCAAACTTCTAACCCTGTGAAGTGACAATCAGACGCTGGATGAACCGTCGAGTCTCCTAACAACATTCCAGACGCCCTTTGGTCGGTATAAGTTGCGTCGATTAGCGTTTGGACTATCTGTATCGTCAGCGATATTCCAGAAGAAGCTTCTCGAAGCGATTGAAGGGTTAGAAGGAGTAGAATGTATTGCCGACGACATAGTTGTACATGGAAAAGATACCGAAACTCATGATCGAAATCTTGAGGCGTTCTTGAAACGATGTCGTGAGAAAGGCATACAGTTGAACTTAGATAAATTAGAACTGCGACTCCCGGAAATCACGTTCATGGGACATTGTATTTCTGACACTGGATTGAGCCTTGATCCGGAGAAATCTCGTGCGATAAAAGAAATGGACTCTCCATCAAATGTGGAAGCACTTCGTTGCTTCCTCGGTGTGGCTAATTATCTGTCTCGTTTTATACCGAATCTGAATTCAGTGACTGCCCCACTTCGTTATCTGCTTAAGAAAGATGTGCCGTCCGTATGGTCTTAGTCGCAAGTTAAATCTTTTGAGAAAGTGAAAGAGTTAGTGTCCGAAGCACCGGTGTTGGCTATGTATGATCCCAGTAAAAAACTCTTTCTAGAAAATGATGCGTCAGAGTATGGACTTGGGTCATTCTTAACCCAAGAAAATCGTCCGATAGCATATGCAAGTCGTGCTCTATCTGATAGTGAGCCTCGCTGGGCACAAATTGAAAAAGAGATGCTAGCGGTTATATATGGATTAGATAAATTTCATCACTATACATATGGACGTAATGTTGAAATCGTCACAGATCACAAACCACTCGTTGCGATTGTGACAAAACTGCTTCACAAGGCACCCAAGCGACTCCAGGCTTTGTTGCTCCGCGCTTAGAAGTATCAATTCTCGCTGTCGTATAAACCTGGTACTCAAATTCCGATAGCCGATGCTTTGTCTCGTGCTCCGCTTCCGGACAAACCCGTGAATGACCTGGTGACCGTGAATTTGAATAATTTTTCATCAATTAAACCAAATCGTCTGCGACAGATCAGAGATGCAACCTCGCTCGATGAGACTCTAACGTTATTAAAACAAACCATAATTAATGGTTGGCCTGATTGTAAGAACAATCTATCTGCTGATCTAGTGCCGTACTTTCATTGTCGTGACGAATATACAGTCCAAGATGGCATCGTACTTCGGGGCGAACGGATTGTAGTCCCCAAGAGTATGCGCGCGGACATTAAGGATCGATTACATGCTGGTCATCTTGGCATCAAATTCTGTCTCCGTCGGGCAAGAGAGTTGGTGTACTGGCCCCGTATGTCCGCAGAAATCCGACAATTTATTGAGACGTGTAGCACGTGTGCTACGTATGCTGACCTTCAACCGGAAGAACTGTTCACTTACATGGAGAGACATTATCTCGTAACAGTCGATTATCTGAGTGGTTTCTCATTATCTCGTAACAGTCGATTATCTGAGTGGTTTCTTTGAACTTGATTATCTTCCGCAAACCGATGCGAAAACCGTAATCGACAAGACTAAGCATCACTTCGCGCGTCATGGTATACCTGACAAATTTATCAGTGATGGCGGTCCGCAATATAACGCGTCGGAATTCAAATCGTTTACAGAGAGATGGGGTTTCTCTCACAAATTCTCCAGCCCAGGTAACTCCAAATCCAATGGAGTAGCTGAAGCTGCCGTCAAGCAGGCAAAGCGCCTATTTCGAAAAGTGTGTCACAGCAAGGAAGACCCATACATTGGACTCCTGAACTTACGTAATACGCCAACTGAAGGGTCCAATACTAGTCCTTCTCAGATCTTATTTGGGCGTCGATCCAAGACACTTATACCTACTACAGGTGAATTGTTGAGACCTAATTATGGATCTACCGCTAATGATGTAATTCAAGTGAAGGAGAACAAAAAGATCCAGACTGCCGCCCGTTTAAACGCAAATCGAACAGACTTTGCTCCTCTTAAACCTGGCGATCAGGTACGGATACAACCAATCAAAACTGGCGAGAGAGAGAGAGAGTGGAAACCAGCCACCGTTGTCAGACAGTTGAAAGAGCGAACCTTCGAGATAGATACCCCTAATGGCTGTTTGCGTCGAAATAGACAACAGCTCCGTCTGAAACCAAATGGGGTGCGTGAAGTTCAGAACGTTACGAAAAAAACTGATCCACCGTCGTCACGGCCTCACTGTACCGATCAACCATCAATTCGATCGTCTCCAACAGAAGACAAGCCAGTCACAGAAGTACCGTCCACAGTCGCACCGAATGTGTCTGGTTATGTCACGCGTTTTGGTCGTGTGGTAAAGCCACTTGTGGTAAAGACAATTAATTTGTCGTTTCTTTCTTTAAAAAAAGGAAGATGTTACGCGTTATGGTGTTATAGTCTGAATCCGATTATTAGTGTTACCTAAGATGGCGAATAGAAAACGCACGCTGTGCTAAGTTGTAATTAAAAGATCACGTCGTTGATTGTCTATTCTGGTTTATTAGACACGAAACAGAACCTATATATGAAGTTTGATCACAATTGGTTCATAAATAAAAAAGAAGGTCAATACCGCCATATTTGGTAAAAAATGTAGGTCAGTGACAAAATGGTTGTGTAAGGTTTGTTTCTACCAAGTCTCACCAAAATACGTTCTTCAGTTTTGAGATACAACTAAAAACGTAATTCAACGCGTTATATCAGGGTCAAGAATGCGTTATAATGAAAATTGTAACCTTTACCATAACCCTAAGTATAATTCAACCTGTTTATAAAATCGGCACACCACACACAGTCTTACTAGTTGAAGGGTTGATTTTGGCCAAAATCCCATGGGACTGACCCATGGGACTTTTCTGTAAGGGGTTTTACAATAATGGAACCAGGGGCGCTGAATACATGAAATAAGCCCCGTTCAACTATATCTACCAATCTATCAATGTACTATGATAACAGTGAATTGCAAAACTCTAGTCCATGCAAGGATGCAGTCAGGTATTAAGTTTGGAGAGAATGAGTATACAATAATGCCATCAGGGGGCACTGAAAACATGAAATAAGCCCTGTTTAACTATATCTATTATTCACTCAATGTTCTATGATGACAACGAATTGCAAAACTGTAGTCCATGCAAAGATACAGTCAGGTGTTAAGTTTAGAGGAAATGTGTTCATACAATAATGCCACTAGGGGCGCTGATTTAAGGTTTTTGCGCGAGGTGTCCGGGGGGATATACATGTGTTTGCAAGCAAACGCAACATCTAGTTGATAATAGTCTTCTTTTAAACACATTATTGTCATATATATTCATGGCATGTTCACTTACACTCTCACAGCAAAACCATCTGACGCTTGACAGGTATCATTGTGTTAGTTTGATTTTTTTTTAACACTTAGAGTATGAAAAAGAATGAAAATATAAAGCATGCTTATCAAAGTTTTCATGATTCATTACAGGATAATCGTACTGGATGGAGGAAAGATTGTTGAGTTTGACACACCTGAGCGCCTTCTACATGATGATAAAAGCCATTTCCACAAAATGTGGAACGAAATTGGATTAGTTTATTCATGATTTTCAATTGAAGTATGATCGATTAAAATAGTTTTCCAGGGACTTAGTCTGCATTTGATTTCTCTAGTTATCGAAATAAAAAATAAGTACCAAATGACCGTTGTTTGCGTCCGTAAATCGTCTCAGGACGGTATGCAACTATCATATTCTGATTGCAGAATCGATGGCCGCAAATCGATACATCGTATTTTGTTTCAAATGTGTTCGATAAATCTGATCACATTTCGATCACAAAGCGAATGCAACAGATTTTGATCGCGAATCAGATTTCTGCAATCGATTGCAAATTGAAGGATCGCGCATTTGATCACAGAAAAGATCCTAGGGTAGGAGGAATCTGAATGCAGAAAGGATTGATCACATGCCTGTGATCAATTGTAAACCAATCATTTTCTTTCAACAGATATCGCTCACACACACGCACACACATCCTTACTAACTACTTAGTTGTACACAGAACATGTCATTACTTAAGAAAAGAACAAATATTTAAGGGAATTCGTTATTCAAAAAAGAGCACTACACACAAATGCAATCAGAAGAGAGAAAACTCATGAAAATATTTGACAAAATCTGGTACATAGAAATGATATAGAAAATAGAAAATGAATTCCCTCGGGTCACAAACATAGGAATTACAAGATTTTATTGAGTCAGGTAGATTATTCCATAATATTAGACCCTTTATTCTAACACTGTCAAATTTTAAATTCGTTTTGAGTCTTTCAATGTGTATATTCTTACGTGCACGAGTATGATGATGGTGCACTGAAAAGTAATTAATGAAAAGATCTTTGAAGAATAAAGGCAATTTGGATTGATTATATAGATACATAAACTATGAAATTTGTAGATTATTAATATCATGGAGCTATGGAGCTATGCTAAGGTAAATGGCCAAAGGAAAGCTTAGTTTTTCGGATATTTTATGGGAATTTCAAGCAGATGTGACACAAATTCTTTCTTACAAGATGGGGTTTTATATGATATTGCTAGTATTGAATAGTTGCAATTTTTAGAATCCTCATTAAACGATGAACAATGAAAATATTAGATACGACACGTGCATTAATTTCAATTTAAAGCTAGGATTCAAATCCAATATTTCACAAATTTGATGCAACGTGAACACATTCAGACATTAAAATGTTGTGTAAAAATGTGCATACCATCGAGATACATAAAAAATATATTAACTACACAAGATGTTTAACCCATTAATTAACCCACTAATTAACCCATCAGGAACAGAGACACTACACTAAGTGACAAACCGAAACCGTCGGGATTCGATTACGCTTAGTGTAGTGTATCTGTTCCTTCCCAGACAACAAGGATATATGGGCCCCAGACGGGCACCATGTCATTTACTAAGTGGGGCCAAAATGGGTTTCCTATCTGAGACCCGGCTAAAACTGCACCCAATATCTATGTGGGTACCATCCGGGTTTCCGATGTGGGCTACACACGGGTTTCATCTAGGGCCCATCTGGGCTGTGTTCATGTGGACTGCATCCCCAGATTGTGTGTATATGGGCCCCAGATGGGTACCATTCCAATGGGCCCAGTAGATATGTGGGACCCTCATGGGAGAGATAAGGGCTAATCTATAACTGTGCAACCATTCCATTTTATCCACATGTCGGCTCCAATCCTCTTATTATAGGGAGAAATCCTATGAGAAATGATCATTCATATACATAAATGTACAGCAGCAACTTGGAAACAGACTTACTAAAAATGCCTTTAAATTTGCAAGTTTTCAATTTTTTTGATTCACAATTTTATTAGTTAACGGCAAATGATTTTTGCATGCAGATGCTTAAATGCTACCAATGTGATAGTACATGCTAATAATATTCAACTTAACCCTTGTCATTTGGAACTATTTTCAAAACAAAATAATTTGGAGATGTTACAAAAATGATATAGAAATTGACCCAATCAATGGTACTACTGGAGGTACTGATCAAGTTACTCATTTTTTGGTGTTTCAGTGTATATTGATTTTAACGATTAACAAAGAAACTGGTTTTTAAAGGTCACATTGAGGCACATTAACACATTTTGTAGTACATGTAAAAGACATGACTTAAGATTTCCCTTTGGATATTAATAACTCCACAACTATCAATCAGGCAAAAAATATTGTACATGTACAACTAATTCAATTCAAAAAATCAAAAGAGTTATTTCAACAGATAAGAGGCACAAAGTTTGTATCATATCGATGCTTTAGTCCGAGGTAAACATTGTTTAGTATCCACGGAGGGGGACAATTCGCAGTGAACCAGGTCACATGATTCACAATTAAACAATAAATGTGAATTTTTTCCGATTACGTGTCACTTGGTGTTTCTTGTGATAATTGCGATGCGTTTGCAACAATCATCATACGCAATGAAAATTCGCTATTGTGCCCGATTCATGTGATGTAAATTTGCAGGTGTGTTCCCACCTGTCCTGAAATTGACTTCAAACAGTTCCTTTCAGCAATACTATCCTACGCGCTAAACCCTGAGATTCGGCACAGGATACGAAACTCGCAGCATACTTTTGATCATCGCTCGCATTGAAAAACTCCAAAATGCTCGATGAATGGCTAATCCAGTGTGTCTATTTTCCAATTATATGAACCGTTAAAAATGCTTGCTGCTATAAAGTTATTCATTTGGTTCGCTTCAATTATCTGTCGATGAACCAAACCCTCTAAACTGCAAGTATATAGCACAAAAAACCTAAAGATCAAACAGTATATACATTACAATAGACTACTCCTGCTGAATATTCATCATCTCAAAATAAGTTAGCTATGCTACAAGGCTGAAAACCTTATAAATAAATAATATTTTAAATAATATCATAAAAAGATGGGACTGTCCAGAAATATACTCGGGTCTGCGCAGTTACGGAAAAAGTAAGTTATTCCTTAAGCATAACTTAGGTCACACTACGACACAACGGAATTGTTGGCGATTTAACCGTAGTCAAACTCGTATCGACTTGTTATGCAATACCTACAGTGTCGCTGATCTGCCTAGAACGTCGTAGATCCAATCGTAAATACACTCATGTCACCCACGACACGATCGCCGTGCACTGCACTACGCCTTCTCAATAGTCGCCATTTTGCTGGATAACAAATCATGATAGAGAGCTCTTTGATGATTGGCTTCGACGGCTTCGGTGCCTACGACCGATCGTAGAATATAGAAATATTTCTATTAGTGCGACCCGGTCGCTGACGTAAAGATTCATCGTAGGTGCGCTCATGTTGAAAGCAATCGCCGATGGATTTGTCGGCGATTTCAACCCAAAACGTCGCCGATCGGATCGTAAGGTAGCCCTGAGTTAGCGTTTAAGGTACTCGCGACATCAAATTTCGTAGGCGATCGGATAGGAAGGTCGACCTGAGTTAGGCTTTAGTTACTCGACATCTGTCGCAAAGATTGAATTTCACGTCGATTTTTGGTCATCATTATGTAAAACCTGGATATAAACCATAAAACCTGAAATACACTGCAACACTTCTAAGGCGATGACATCTGAGACTAACCCCACATCAGTAGTATACCCCAGTTCTGTGTTATCATTATAAGCTTAAAATCCCTACTTTTCTCCTTCAAACAGTGAAATATGAGGGTAAAAAAGGCCTTGAGATCGCTTCAGAACGCTTATTTTAACGTTGAAATCGCTGTTTTTCTTTGTCATTTTGGTTAGCGATTTCAACGTTAAAATAAGCGTTCTGAAGATTTTCAATGCCTTTTTCCCCCTTATATTTCAACTGTAAAAATCACAGATAATTCGTTGTTTGTAGGAGAAAGTAGGGTTTCAAGCTTAGAATTGGCAAAATGGAAAAAGTTTATGCTCCAGTCCTGAGGTATATAGCACCTTCTAATTTTGCTATGTGTCCGATTCCTTGGAATGGTTGATGTCGGCAAATCCTGACTTCAAGTGACAAACGATGAACCGAACAAGGACTACCAAAACTGACTCTTCTCATTTTATTCTCATATACTAACTACTTATATACAAATATAGGCTCAGGACAGACAGCAACTAGGAAATTACAATAAAAACAATGGTGACCAGCAATGAAAACAAAGGTGACGAATAGTGACAGGACATAAGACAAACAATTTACACATAGCAAAACACAAAGAGCAATTACATATACATATCTAAATATTAGAAATAACAATTATTAATTTACAAAGTTGAAAATATAGCTTTGCTATACTCTCCCACGCAAAAAAAAAGGATATCATAGGGCCTATCAGACATGTCGATTCAAATGCATTAAACTAGGATCTAATCATATTTCGTTTTTTAAGTCCAACTTCAATTTGCACGAGCTACTTAGATCGGTGATTATTTCTCGTAATTTTGTATCATTTCGCAATTGACACCGCTTTCAATTTTTCGCTGTTGTAACAAAATGAATATCTTCAAATTTGTAATTTCGGAACCTAATGTTACGACAGTAAATTTTAAGGTCCTGTATGGAGGTTGTTACGGGCACTCTCGTCGGTGCATTCATTATTAGAGTTTTCTGCCTTTTCGCAGAAAACTCTATTGTTTTTCTGTTGATTTGTATTATTATTATTATTATTATTATTTTCATTCTACCACACAAACAACTTACAAAAGGTTAATGATCTCCACCAATTGTCAACTGATCGTCACGAAATTTTCAGGATCTGTTCAGCTCCATATATGTCACAAATTAAATGTTGGAATTTTCGATAAGCATTCCCGTTCGTCCAATAGAAGCCGGTGAAATTTGGAAAAATTTCGCGAGTGTTTGCGGTGTATTTCAACGCCGAGTAGGGTTTTTTACCCAGTGTGGATGACTGGTACCACATTGGGGAATCCTCACCTACAGTGTGGTTCGAACCCTACAATTGCCGATTCCCTTTTAAGAATAATTGGGCTTACAAAATCGGATATATGATATAGGAATTCAATGTTTTGGCGATAAGGAATCAGTAACCGTACTACTATTGTAACCAAATAATTGTAACCGTTCCTGCAATATCAATACCGTGGACCGCGTTTTACCGTCAAAGTCTGAACCCGTATTTTGGCTATTGTCTTATGGCGGGACGGAACGGACTGCGGAATCGGTGGGAGTATCGCGGAATAGCATTTCTCGAGCTTG